>JAANSO010000840.1:0-22397 GCA_036507315.1 Lepidocyrtus fimetarius
ACGTTTCCGACCTGTCAAAGAATTCAAGCACATTCCAAGTTGTTATGTTCATCACGAAACCTGAAAAATTCTAAAACTAGACACTGTTTTACGAGCTTACCCATCTCAACATAGACTTGAATGTATGTACGGCCAGTTCATTAATTTCTCTTTATGCTCACCACAGAAGGGAATGAGAAAACTAGTAAAATCTTTTTGGAAAATGATTTACGAGACTGAAATATAGGTAAAATTGCAGTACGGAAAATGGATAATTTGGAAAGTTTAAAAAATTGCTCGTTATGATATTTGTTATATTAAGAAACGGAAATACCCATTCAGCTTAGTTTGAACCGTGTGCGCGTATCAATTCCTATAAAGTATTTATTCTCATCCTTTTTTATACTAAACTTTGTTTGAAGTGGTGAAAAACATAATGTAATTATCCTATTTTTATCATTGACATCGAATGAAACTGTCCAAAAGAACTGGTCGTAAGTTATTCTACAGTTGTTGTTTCAACTTGCTCTACTTGGTAATAAAAACGGTAGAGAAAGAAGAGAATCCTTCATTGTGTACGCAATGCGCGCTTGCTCGTAAAAAATCTTTTATTTGTTATTTATATTTGTATAAAACTTAAATCGTGTTGTTATTATTAGTAATAATGATTTTTTCATTTCTGTTTCAATTCCCGTCATGCAGCTTATAAAACTTCAGGGAAATATTGAAGTACAAGGTTTAACTTCTGTTTCAATGCTGTTCATAATTATCTACTTTTGCTAATTACGTGGGATTTACGAGAATACAGTTTTTTTCGAACAGGATATAGAATTTTAGAATTTTTTGCAATTGCTCACTTGTTTATTTTTTAAAAATGCAAGTTTAATGTTTGACTTGGTTGGTGGTTGTGATAGTGTGCAAATAGCCAAGTTGAATCGGAACGATGATATGATGAGCAAAGGCATTAATTTCCGTTTCACCAATCTTTCCCAAAGATTGACGTATATACTCCTTGTTTTTAATGTTATCTTTGTTACAGATCTATTTTAAAGATCATATCAGGGAGTAAAATGTGAGCAATTGTGCACACATACATTTTATTCAAATATATAAATACAATCCACAAACAAGATGGTGGTGAGATAGATTATCTTTAAAGATAAATAAAAAGTTTAAGTTTATGATTAAACAATTTTTATGTTTGATTGTTCCTCTCTAACACTTTGCTTAAAAGTAGAGCTCTGTTGAACAAGTTGAAAAGAGGCTTCCTTCCTGCACTGCGTAAAACAATCGAATCCAGTCCTTTATTCTTATTCTTTTAGTTCTGTCTGGGTATTTTTAATGTTAGTTTATGATGATTTGTTCTTCACTTTACAATAAATCAACTTGTCTGAAATGCATTAAGATCTAAAGGAGAAGAAGAGCTAAAACTATGAAAGCTTAAAGAATTAGAAGAAACATGATACATTGTTTGGAAAAGACTTTGATGTTGATGATGAGGATGACCATACGGAATTAAGAGCCATTCAAGCCAAGGTGAAAATGACAAAGTATCGAAAAAGTCGGGTCGGCACTAGTCCAATCTTCATTTATCTGCTGTCCATTCCACTACGACCTGTCAAATAAAGAAAGGAAGGAAATACAGAGAGGGATGGAAGAAGAGAACGCTGCTGAAGGGACTGCAATCATTTTTACCATTCGCTTTAGATTAAAACAAATATAAATGGGGTAAAAAGAAGTCTCGGTGAAAGTTGGAAATTCTAGGAGATTCTTGATGAATGAAAGGCTGGGAAAAAAGGAACAGGGATGGGTGATGTATTGCATTGACAGTAAAATTGGTTCTTTTTCTCAGCAATGAAATAAGGGGATGGACATCCATTGGCAAGAAATCAATCAATGGACGGAAGTGACCATTTATAAATAAGTTTTATTTGTAGTTTACGTTAAAATTTATTGCTAGACTATTTTCCCAGTTGAAAATTGAAGAACCTAATAGAGGGATATTGTGAATTTAAACAATTATAAATCTAATGTCGCTTAACCTGAAAACAGTAAAAAAAATTTTGCAACTATTTCCTTTTCTAACTTTCTTAACTGGTTCAAACCATCAAACCCAAATCCATTCTTTTCTTAATGGTTTAAAACTTCCTTTCTCCCTCTTTTCTTTCTTGACACTGATGAGCAATTTTTTTGTCCTTTTTGTAGATTATAAAAAAGCAAAAGGACTGAAGAAGAATTGAAATGCACATAAGTAATGTAGCCTTTCTCCCATCTTTCTTTGGCCAGTGGCAGTGGCTGAATGGAGGAGATGACATCTACATCTCACACAGTATCAATGGGTTGATTAATTGATCTCGTCCTAAAATGTAGCTCGTGTATGTCCCCTCCTTTTTCAGCTTTTCCGTTTTCACTTGCTTTTACTTGTTAGTCATTTTCTCCGTTCTTTTATCTGGCATGATGATGGCATTCCCTACATACGTTCAAGAGAAAAGAAGATAATGTTTCATTCTTCTACAACAATCCTCTTATAAAATACTTAATATGAATAAGCTTCTGTGGTGATGATGATGATGCTACTGGAATTGGCTCAGTGGATGATTCAAATAAATGATACTTTCAGAACTTTCGCATTTTTACATTCTTTGAAAAAAAGTTCGGTTTGGGGATGAGAAGAAGATGAATAGGGAGGGAAAGAAGGTGAGGGGCTTTTTGGTGATGATTGGAGATTCGTGTTTTCTAATACAGTCAATATAAAACGGCATTAAATCATCCTCTGTCTCTTCCCAAGAGAAAAGAAGATGCCTTGCTCAAATTAGTTCTCTCAAGATACAGATTTGAAATAGGAATGACAATGACTAAATAAAAATCTACAATTTTCTTCCGAGTTGATTATTCAACTATACAACATAATAATGTAAGGTTTAATGACTTACAAAATGAGTAAGTATGCGTAGCTTAGCATAAATTCTTTTGATAAAATAAGAAATTTGTGGGTTTAAAAACTGATGAAAATGATAAACTTTTTATATACAATTTTGCGTGAATTTAAGCTCTTGTACACCCATTTTGTAAAGTTTCTTATTAAGAAAGAAAAGCAGGGTGGATTTTGCTTTGGTGGATGTTGCCACTGCTGATTTTGAGATCCGGATTTTCGGATAACTCATTTCGACAGTCTGGCGCCTTTGCAATGGAAAAGCTTCATGGTTTCTGCATCAGCCCATCCGCCGTCGTCGTGTCTTTCTCCAGATTACTTGAACTTAAGCAACGAAAGAGCGAGTCGAGCCTTTTCCATATTTCTCTAAAGAGCTACCCTTTTCCTAAAGATCTGTGGAGATATGTTAGGCTTTAGCAGAGAATGAAATAAGGAGGGAAACGGAGCATCAGTTTTTAGAGTGAAAAGGTTCCTTGTTTCTTGGAAAAGTGCTTCAGATTTTTTGGAGGGAAAAGTGACTAAGGCTAAGAAGTCTTTTGGCTGGGGTTGTGTTTTCAACCTCGTGTCTTTATCGTGTGTGTTCCAATGTCCTTTTCCTTCTTTCCCCTTCCGTTCCGGACTACCCGCTTATCTCCGCAAAGATCTTGTACTTTCCTCTCAGATGAAAACTGGCATTAGGCTGGTGAAGAGATTTTTGTAGTGGTTGTTAGCACAAAAGTAAGTTGTAATCTTGTAGCGATTTTTCTTTAGTTTGGCTTAGAAATGTGAGTGTGAATGTTTCTGTTGCTCTCTCATTTTCTCCTTTTCTCTTTGCTAAACTTCTTGTCATTTCGTTACTCATTTTTGTTCAGCTCAGTTCACATCATGAACGCTAAAATTTTCTGCTTTTGGCACCCCCACAATAGCAACTTTCCCGTACTATAACTTGTATTATGCCTAGAGAAACAAAGAAGGAAAGGGAGGGACGGAAAAAGAAAAACACTTTCTTTTTCTTTCTCTTCCAGACTTGTATCTTCAGCCAGATATGCAAGATTAATTACTCTCCCTGAAAATGAAATTAGTCTAAGGACCATTCTCGTTTGAGAAAGAAAAAGAGACAGAGAGAAAAATAGCGGCGGCGACGACAACGACAACGCATTTTCATTGGAATAAGTAATGCTGTACGCATATATTAAGATATTACTTTTTGGGTAGAGATAGAACCAAGAAAGTAATGTAAAATTGTTACATAAACTATCTTGTCTTGTAATTCATATACTTGCTCCGAAACTCTAATAAAAACAAAACGCACATGGTTAAGTACTGAAAACATAAATAAATTCAGAGTTTGTACAAGTAAGAGCTCACTTTTGACGATATGAAAGAATTATTGCAGAGCAATTTTTCATTTTTTGGCAAATTACTGACTTTCATGAATATATACGAATGGAAATAAAGAAAGTGAAGATGGTGACGGAGAAAGAAAAGAGAAAATATTAATTAATTATTCATACAGTAACTTTCAAAGCATAATTTAAATCAAAATAGCAAGTATGTTGTTATATCATGCTTTCGGAATATTCATAAATTTTCAATGCAAATTATTTTAGTTGCAGCAATATCAATAAACCGATCCAAATCAGCAAAGTATCTAAGTAAAGATACAGAAAATATTTATATAATAGAATTATCGGTGTTGACATTTCATACTTTCTTCATAATTCACAGGATCTTTTTGAGAAACCATGCTTTGGTCGAATTAAGCTGTATAATCCTTTTTATCATTTACAATAAATATAAAAACGCAGTTATCCTCATAGCGCTGTTGATTATTACGAAGAAGACATCAACAACAACAAAAGATGATGCAAAGAAGCAGCAGTCTTTGGCCCAGAAACAACATTAAATATTTTCAAACACATTAGGCTCAGCTACATGTGGCAAAAAGAATGGTGGAAACGGCGTGGTGTGTGGTGTACTTGTTCTGCTGAGGGGTAAGTCTGAAATTATTATGATGAGTTTACAAAAGATTTTGTTGACTTTGTTGATTTTGTTTTGAAAATGGGTGGGTGGTTGTAAAAAATGATAATCATAAGATGATAGTGCTTTACTGGTGAAAAGTAAGTAAGTAGGAGAGAGAAAAGAGGTGGAGGATCTTCTTTTAGGTCTTGAGAGATTACTTTCGATATTGTTAATGCAGCAAAATATTATGCAAGAGAGAATTATGTTGAAAACTTGGTTTAAGTGAGTTTAGCTAAAAAGAAAATGGAAATGAAGACATATTCAGCGCCACAACTGACGACAATGTTGATGATGATAACCCTTACAAAAGAGAGTATTGCGAACAATGCTGGATGAAAGGAGAAAAAATGATAAATGTTCTTTGGAAATTGTTGAGATGTATCTACATTGCTGTTCCAGGCGAAGAACTATTTTAGAAGTTACATAAGCGGGCACACACTTCAAGAAAAATTAGAAGTTGCATGAATTTCCGTGTTTACTCAACCAAACACAGAAAAAGAAGCCATGCTAAGAGCAAAGCGTAATAACTGGTTGGATTTTTATGTAATTCTAAAAAACATGAAGAGTGTTTGTTGAAACTTGAAAAAACAGCAGAGTAAACGCGTTTGATTATTAGAGAAAGACTGAGCTTGTATGATTTTTCCTAGGAAGTGAACAAAATATATAGAGCATTTTTTTCTAAAAGAATGATGTTTGCTTATCTACATAACTATCCTTACAAATTCATGGGCCATCAATTTCATACAATAACGTTTTCTACTCTGGAGAAATGTTATCTTACATGAAAACATCAACAGCTGTTTGTTTACATCATTCGTACTGGAAATACCTGGGCGGAGATAGAAATCGGGAGGAATTATGTAATAATTTTTTATTGTTTGTTCGTGCCACTCTACTACGATATGTTTTTGTGCCAACTGGACCAAAGTAGAAGGAAAGGGTTCAAATCAATTTTGAAACGAAGAGGTAGTTCAAGATGAACTCAATAAACTCTCTTTACGGAAGCAGTCGTGGTCACAATCAGAAAATCCATTCCCATAAAAAATCATTTTTGTGACCAAAAAGATGCGTTTGACATGCTACCTAGGAATAATATCTTTCGTCATAACAAGTCATTTTTATCGTGATCAGGATGAATTTTTATAAAAATATGTATTTCTGTTTGTCAACTCAACAGATTATCATTACCAATCTTGTTTTTTCTTGTTCGTGCATAACGATAATTGTAAACCACCATCGTCAGTCACTTTAAAGAAAAGTAAAGTTTAAAAAGAAAGCCAAATATTTTATTTCTCGTATTTTCTGCTCTTGATCTTGTATTAAAATCTTAAAAGATGATTATGAGGATAGATCAGTGAGACCAAACCAAAATAACATATTTCCGGTCATCACGTGCCCACAGTTATCCCCGCTTCGGTGGTTTTATCATCGTTGCCGTGTTTGCCACCGCCGCCGTCATGTTTACTTGTTTTATGATTACTTTTGCGTTTTTCTGTATAGGTACATTTTTCATAAAATACAAATCTCAGCCCTTCCATCAACAAAGCACTTACCTTACTTTACTAGTGCTCCCGATTTTCTTCAATTTTGAAAATGTAATGAAGGAAAACTTGAAGACGATGACAATGATTATTTTGATTACAGAAAAGTTTAGAAATTGTGTGGACATTATTTTATTCATGACANACAGAAAAGTTTAGAAATTGTGTGGACATTATTTTATTCATGACAATCCTTTCCTTTTGCTCGAGAAAACTCATTCATGATAATAATCGTCATGATCGTCAAAAGTGACACAGATGTCTTAAAATTATTTTCTGTTTTGTTATCTCGAATGTGCACGGAAAGTTTAAGCTAAGGGCAAATTAAGCAAAAATAAAAATCGTAGCCTAGTTTTCCGAACAAATTTTATTTTTAACAAAAGAAAATGTGAAATGGTTTTGAGAGTAAAGTGATTTATTTTGTGATACAAAGTAGCAAGTAAATAGATTGAAAGATGAGAATTCCCCGTAGAGAAATAAACAATTTCTCTTGAAGTATGGAGCCTTGAAGCTGTTTTTGAAAATAGAAACCGAATACTCTATATTTACAAGTAAATATAAACTGTGTGATGAGCCGGATCGGCATCACATCAAATTCTTATTTTTCTTCTGTGGCCTGTGAGAAAAAAATATTTTCCCCGTTCTCTTTCGATTTTTATAAGACGAGCAAAGCTCTTCTTTGGGGGTATACTAACTCATTCGTGGAGTAAATGCTGGTTTGGGATGAATGGCGAGAAACAAATCAGAGGCGGTGTGCGATGGTAAAGACTTGGGTAAGATGTTGTTGTTTATTATACGATTAGTGGTAAAGTTTAAGTAACAAAACCTCCTGAATCTGATCATCTACAAGAGATTTCAATTCTTATGGCTCATTTATAAAAGATATGGAGGATGGATGAAGGAGAGACAATCAAAGGAAAAAACTCACATGCAGAGTTTTTGTTTCTTTTAAAATTAAAGATAAAATTTTAATGAATCTAAAAGGATTATTCTTTGTCAAAACTAAAGCAGACGATTAAAAATAGCGACAGAATGGATAAAATCAAAAGGGATTGAATGGTAATGCGGCTACATACATACTGGTACATATTCCAATTCTAGGTATGGATGTTGAGTCTTACAAAAGTTTCACTATTTTAATTACCAAATTTAAAATTGTTTCATAAACAATATTTAATACATAAATAGCCTTTAACTAATTGGCAATTAAGTTTTTAAAATGTATTTAAATGAGGGTTCGAGCCCGTTTTTAAAATTACCCAATAAAGAGAAGCATGGTTAGCAAAATGACAATAAAGATTTTTCTTGATAAATGTTGTATTTTATATTATAGATTTCTGACATATTTGAAATTAAAGTAGCATCATACTGCTAAATAATAATTTGTAGAGCAGGACACTCTTTCCTCTATATTATACAATTTGTTCATTCATCTGAGGACCAACAACTGATGAGTTGGCAAAATTTTCCCTGATCACGCCAACTATTTTTTGTCACCTTATTTTTCCATATTTCGACTAAAACCATGCAAAATGTTTCTCAGCAATTTAATTCTCATAATTTTTCTTTTGCATTACTGCTAAATCTAGAAAATAAAGTATTTCTCCAAGCATGGTTAACAAAATGACAATAAAGATTTTTCTTGATAAATGTTGTATTTTATATTATAGATTTCTGACATATTTGAAATTAAAGTAGCATCAGACTGCTAAATAATAATTTGTAGAGCAGGACACTCTTTCTTTTACATTTTACAATTTGTTCATTCATCTGAGGACCAACAACTGATGAGTTGGCAAAATTTTCCCTGATCACGCCAACTATTTTTTGTCACCTTATTTTTTCCATATTTCGACTAAAACCATGCAAAATGTTTCTCAGCAATTTAATTCTCATAATTTTTCTTTTGCATTACTGCTAAATCTAGAAAATAAAGTATTTCTCCAACTCTCACAGAGTCTGGTTAACGTTTTGCATTCTGAGGACAAAAAACATGCAATTGAATGTCATCCTCACATGAATTTTTGTGATATATAAACAGATGATGTGAGGAAATGTTCCGCAATTGTCAGTCAGTTAAGTTCATTAAACGCACTTCGCCATAGCTCATCACCCAGCGCCACAAGAGACAGATACATGGTGATAACGTTTTTTAGGGTGATAAGCGATCTTTATAAGTAAAAAGCATTTCAGAATCATCATCAACAATGTCTTCATATCAGAAGCGTAAATGAAGTATCAGAACAACCATCTGTCTGTATTGAGCCATTACTCACTCCCTTCTTCGCTTTTCCTTGTCAGTCAGAAGAGAAGTCTTGAGTCCCGGGTGGATGGGATAGGACAGAACAGCAGCGTTTTGTCTTCAATAAAAATATGCTTCTGTTTTAAGTTTTAGACCGTGGGAAAGCTCTGAATCGTTTTGAGATTAATCATATTTTTATAACACGCGTATTATTTTTACCGCCAACTCCATCCTCATCGTTTATTCCAAAGGAGTAGTTAAAAAGGAATCCAACAGCTTTCTTAGAGGGAGATGTAACTGTGCAAATTGAATTTATATCCTCTTTTTTGTTTCATTTGTCAAAACTTGTAGATTAATATTAGAGGTTGATGAGAAAAATGAAAAGAAATGAAAGATGAAAAATAAAATACTTTAAATTATGATCAGCAAATAAAAAAACAAAACCACATTTTTATTTCTGGTTTATGTAAAAAAAATGGGGAAAGGAGAGAATGAAAAAAATGAGCAAAGGGAAGTGCAAAGTGCGCAAAGTATATTAATCTTTAAGCAGAGGCAATGAAGCAAGAAATGATAAGCTTAAGTGTGGATTTGCACATTGCACATGGATTTTTTACTTGATGATGTATTTACAATGATTATAAAGTTTCTTGAAAGGAGCAGAATAGTTTTTTAATGCAACAGAAGGGATTAATTTACCTGGTGATGGATTTATGATTCAATAACCATTAAGCATGTCAACAAGAAATGCAGGAAGAAAATAACAACAGAAGGAAAAGCACTTTTTGAATCTTTTCGTTTACGACCGTATTCCAAAAAATTCATTAGCATTTGACTGCAAAAACTAAGATAAAGAGTGGGGATCTGTATTAATAAAAATGCATTCATTGATTTAATTTGAGAAAGACGTGAACGTAAACATCTATATAAAAATCTTTTTCTGTTCCATTACGATGGTTAAAGCTTGTTGGCAACCCAAACAAAAAAATTTCAAAGTGAAAGATGGATTGGGAACTTAACTAGCCCAGACAAGTGATATTTTGACTTGTATCAATTCCTCTTTCACGACCACCTCTCTTCTTATTTCCTTCTCTCCTCCTCTTTTTTAATGCCGACTTCCAAAAGTTGACTTCTGAACAAGACGTTACTTGAAAACAACACTTATCATTCAAGTGGAGCAGGAAAAGCGTTTATTTCAGACTAAATCATTTCAAACATTAACTCTCTCTCAATCCCGTGGGACATCCTTTCAATCTCGGGGATTTCTCTGAGATTTGCAATGTTTTAGTGTGTGTGGCGTTACTTTAATAAATGTGGAGGGTAAAGAGATCATCATCACCAGTTTATTGGCAATTGCCATCATGAGCTCTCAGGTGAATCTGTTTAGTATTTAAAAACTAAAGCATTAAGAAAGAAACAATTATCGCGAATGCGATACATTTTTCAGTTTTTCCTACTCTTGTCCGACCTAGAGCAATTTTACTCTGTTCAACTTCATGAAGGAATGCAAGAGCTGCTATTCATTATCAAATAAGATGTCGAAATGCCATCATGTACACCAATTGCACATTGTAAGAGGTTGGGCTAACAACGAAGCTAAACTGCCTCTTTTTTCCTTGTAATCACCAAACCATATCCGTATCACAATCACTGCCACCACCTTCAACGTTTTTAAAGGGGGCTATATGGCTGGAGTTTCACAACGATGATGATGGAAATGTACGAAAATTATCTTTATTGGTATGCTCATGTCTATTACAAGAGAGAAAACAGGAGCAGAACATAATTCATGAAACAATAGGGAACAACAATGAGATGGCAGGTTTGCTAAGCTTAAAAATGAAAATGGAATGGAAATTTTAAGAAATTTTTCAGATGGCTTTACTCTGAAAAAGCGTCTTTTTAGTCATTTTTTCTTCTTCACTCAAGGGAATTCTATCAGAGAGAATTCGTCATGGTACGTGAGTGAATGAGCGAGTGAGCCAACAAGAAAAGAATAGAAAAAACCTTTAAATATGGAATGGCTTAATCCAAAAAAAAACACCCAAAACAATCCACACAATAATGCAATAATGTTTTCTGAACATGCTAAACCATCATTAGCAAGATCCATAACACTTATCGTACACTTGAAAGTCGAGCTGAGGATAATAATCACAGAGAGTACTTCAGTAGCCTTCTTCAGCTCCGTCCTCATCTACCAACACCATTTTTTGATTATTTTTGCTGAAGGCTCTTTTTCATTTTATGTCACTTTGAATTGACTTCCCTAACCAAAAAGCATTGTGCTTGCTTGCTTTATGACTATGACAAGGAGATAATTTTTAAATTCTTATCGATACGCAATGTTATTATGTTTGATTAAATCGGGCTAGGCAAATTGCTTGATTTAATCCTTTAATTGCTCCTTGAGCTCAAGCACGAAATAAAATTTGAGAAAAGAAAAGGATTTTTAGCAAATTGTATTTTTTTGTAAGAGCTAGACAATTATGGAGTAGGAGTAGTAACAGGGAAATGGCTCAAGGCTTATATCAACAATTTATTACCGCTCTTGTGGATTTGTTCGATAAAAACAGAAATCTAGTGCAAATTCTTTGGATTTATTTAGTTATCAATGTCGTTAGGATTTAAGTTGTTGAAAGTGAAATATATTCTTCTGCATTTTACGTAATTTTGTTAATACGACTTGACTTGGGGCAATGTGAGACCAAATTGAAACACAATGAAAGTTGCAGTTCACGATTTGGTTTTTTCATAACAAAAAGAGAAAGGTGGATCGTAATGATTTTTTTCTGGTCGTAAATAAATCCCAAAAATGGGTAAACCACCGCCACCCGACTCATCATCAATCGATTGAAAAGACAAAAAGAGTTTATCTGGATTGGTAATCCGTGGTTTCTCCTACTTAAGATAAAAAACTAAACAAAAAATAAACAATAACAACAACAAAAAGCAATTGCAATGCAACATCACTTTACATAATATCCATCATCGGTTTCTTTCCCCAGTTTTTTCTGTTTACACGTCTCTCTGGGTTATCTATGTGTGTGCATTTTTACTACGCATATTTTTTTCTAAATTTATGAGCTCCTGTTTTTTGTTTGAATAGTAAATAGTCATTGAAAATCTAAGAGATAAAGAAAAAGAAAGAAAAACTTGAATATCCAGAATATCGGTCGCACCACAGCACAATCAACACACTTGCAAAGCTCAAGTTTCTTAATTTTTTCTCTGATGATAAAGAATTCTTATAAAAATACATCTTTTTAAGAAGTCAGTCAAATTGGCAAATAGCCCAAAAAATCCTTTTTTTCTTCAAACAATTTTACTCGGTTGACATCTTTTCTTCCCACTTTGTCTTCTTTTCCTACCAACACCACATCCATTGGCTTTTTTCTTAAACAAAGAAAAGGAGAAAAAAATAAAAAAGAGTTTTATCCATGTAGCAAGTTTACTGGCAGCAACTTGCATAAAAATAAGTCCTTCATTCAATTAAATTTTTTATACTTCAATAGATCCTCTATCAAACTTGATGAGGCCAACCCACATTAATGCACGCTAAATACCAAAAATTGTTAGGGAAAAGGGAAGGATCGAATTTTGAAAGAATTTATTCTGACTAAATATATCTTTCACTGCAAACGTAAATACAGATTGAGATGCATCAAAGCTGAAACAATATTTTTTCTGATTTTGATCATAGTAAAAATAAAATACAATACTCTATCGTAAGTTAAGAATTGAGACGATGATATGACTACGGTTGACACTGTCGGTGAGGTCGAAAGATAAAAAACAATAACAAACAAAGGAATGAAGAAAAAACTCATTTTAATCCTCTTGTGAGTTCCAATTTTTAAACAATATCCAAGTACTGAATGCACGTATGAGCGTTAAAAAGTGCTTTCATCATTTCCGGTTTCACAGGAAAACAAAAAAATGATTTTAGTTAGTTAACAAATAAATCCTTAGCTTTCTTTACAAATGGATAAAGTAAATTTGGCAAAGAGTCTGAAAATCACTACCAAAAGTCCGTGTATAACTGATCTAGTGAAGGAATGAGAAATTACACGAGGAAAGTCAAAAAATTATTCGACCACACATTAGCGAACTTATTATGGAAAAGCATTACTTATGTGAAAGTGAGAGACAAGGACATACACAGAAAGGGCTCTTTAGTAAAAGCCTTGGCCCTGGCTACCCCTCCTCTTCTTCTTTGGAGCAAAAAATAAGAAAAAAGAGCAAAGATTAGGCGGAGTCCTTAACATCTATCTATCTTCGTCAGTTGCAACGCTACATCTACTTTGCTCATCTTTCCGTCCAAAAAACCACATCCAAAAAAGATTTAGGGGAGAAAAGTTGATGTTGACGAGAAAAAATTTCTTTCTCTTTGTCTGCTACGTCTGGGAAAGAATAGAACAAGGAAAAAGTACAATCATAATGGGGAAATGTAAAGAAAGAAATTGTTGGATTACGAAAAGTAAATTATTTCCTCATTTACAAGTTTCCAATCGATAGATGATTCACGTAAGGAGATGCTGCAATTTGTACAATTAAGAAACTCAAGCTGCTGAAGAACGAGCTGATCTGTGAAATAATTAAATACAATTCGTCATAGTTTTCTTTTAGTCGTTGGATTTGTTTCTTACCCAAAATCTTTCCATATCTATAATAAATAAATTTTGGAATTTTTGAAGGCCATAGAGCCTTTTAATTTTGGAAATCATACTCTCAATAAGTAATCATAACAATGATTTGTTGAAATCCAAGTGATGGATACCAGTCACATGTGAAATTACGAAAATTAATTACTCATACAATGCTTTTAATTTTCCAAAATATTCCACTCAAGGTTTTTAAGTGATAATTTATATTCAGTAGGAAGACTTGTTTTTATGCCAAGACTCAAGCATCAACAGCAGCAAAAGATTTCTTAATTATGACGTCTGTCAGACAAAGCAATCAAAATTTTTTTAAATGATATTCAATCAAAAAGGAATGAAAGCCAAAGGCCAGGGTCGAAGTATTTTTTTCTGTCTGGAGTTGTTGCTGCTGATGCAATGTATTGTTAGATTTTATTTTGAATTATGCTATGATAATGATATTATCGTCTATTTTGCAATAGAAATTGAATTATATGATTCTGTGAGTAAGTCAAAAATAATAGGTATAAGTCAACTACGTGGGAATTTGTTATATCTTGAAATCTTCATATGATAATGCCAATTTGTAATTCTTACCTTGTATTAGCAGACTTTGAAACAATTTAATAATCATAATCTAAGATAATATCATGCGCTTAAAAATTTGTTAAAATTTAATAGCAATTTGTCCATGTAGTCTAAAATAATGAAATTTTGTACTATTTCTTGAATTATCGGCATATAAAAACAAAGAAAAAGCATACCTAAGAATAAATTTAAAGAGGTAAATGAGTAAATTAGTCACCGTCACTATACTACGCACATCGTCATCATCATCAACAACGCCGTCATTCTCGTCGCAAGAATGAATTTAGAAAAGAGTAGGTAAATTAAAACATGAGAAAAAGAAAATTAAATTTTTATCCGTTTTGTGTGTTGCTTAATAAAGTGCATGACAGGCAATAGATGAGGTTGAGATAATCAACGCAGAATTTTCTTTACAATGTCAAGCCATTTTTGTTACAACATCGCTTCAGCTAAATATTTTTGCTCTTTTCATATTTCTTTCTGTCTTTCTGAAACTCTCTCACTATCTATTTAACAAGAAGCAGCAACAGCAGAAGATGATTGATCATTTTGTCAGATAAAGGCCATCCTTGTTATTAAATATCTTCCTAGAGACCTCTCTTTATATTAATACTCTTTTGCAATTAGTAAACTTCCTTAAGAAAACGTCGTGTTCTTCGCCAATAAATTCAATGATGACGGCGGAGAGGTTAGAAATAACAAAACCTGATAAGACTCATTTACACAATCATATTTCATGTAAAAGTCAAACTTTGCAGGTTTTTATGATGTGAACAAATAAATGAAACATAAATAGGAAGCGGTATATTTGTACTTTGTTTTTTCCCTTCTCACATATCTCATCTAACTTTATCGTCATCATCACACCTGTAATCAATGTCTTGGGTTATTAAATTGCCGTGAATTTTAACCTTGAACATGAATGTCTCACTTGCAAGATTAAATTGATTTAATTTCCAAAATGAAATTGCCAAGATAAAATTGCAAAAGTGCTATTTTAACAGATAGGACGGAGATGTAATGACGGTCGATTTAAGTTAATAGCGTTTACCAAAGTTACGTGACTGATGCAAAGTGTGGACAGCTAAACCAGGAAATTGCTTTTGTTGAAAGAAATTGTTGCACTTCTTCCTAATTCCTTAATCATTATCATCAGACCGCCAACATCAATATTTTGCTCATTGTCATCATTATTACTTGTTGCCTTGTAAAATTGAGAGACATCAATCAAAACGGGAGATGCAGCTTATGCACGGCTTAGGTGTGAAATAAAATTTTGTTCAATCATTTTTTCATTGTGATTTTATTAGGTCAGGTCTTTTATCTTTTCTTTTAAGAAGATTGAGAAGATGAGGAAGATAATTGTCAATAAGAAACAATAAGAAAAGTGCCAGACTGAATGATCCACCCTTAATTAGAATCCATTATTATCGACTCCGAAATAAAAGTTTTTGTTTGATGGGGTTTTTTATTATTTGATTTTTATATCGCGATCGCCGAATTCTAATTATAGAGAGCGACTTGCAGAGTAAAAGCCTGTCAGGTTTTGAATATCATGTATTTTTGGTCAATTAGAGCTACTTTGCTAATACATTTAGAATATTCATGAGATGGAGAGACAAAGTAACAGGAGCAGAAGATATTGAAAGGGTTTTAAAGAAGAGCTGTTTTCCCCGTCTCCTGCAGAGCTTTAGTTTCTTTAAAAACGAATAAGACTTTAAGCTCTCGAATTTCCTTTTTGAGTAATGTTCACTTTTTAACAATCATATTTTTTGACTCCAAGGAAGTTTTAATGAGTTTCGGTTCATCATAAGCAGCATCATTCTCCTCTGGACTTTCCATATCCGATTCAAATTCTTCAAACATCCTCTGAGCATTAATCTAAAATAATTTATGTTTAAATTAAGTGAGCTTGAGATTGTCTTTAGAGCAACACCAGCAATCCGTTTTTTCTCCCGACCTCCCCCACTCTACCAATCTTTCCCTTCTGAAGAAAATAATATGCATAGTGATGGAGACGAGAAAGCCAGCTAATGTTTGTGGATGATGATTCCTCCAACTCTTTCTAAATCAAGTAAAGTTGTTGATGAAGTGGACGCTTTTGTTTTTGATGGATTGCGTCTGAAAGTTGAAAATGAAATGGACTTTTCTCAACTAAAAAGGATGAATATAGTAAATGTTGATGATGATGATAATTTTTGGAAGATAATTATTATCCGATGTTACAGCAAAGGAAGAGGTCATGTAAGCTCATACTTGGCTAACTATGACTAATTTTGCTTTCAAGTTGAAAAAGTGTAACGCTATGTAGCTCTATGCCGTATCAGCAATAAGAAATATATTAAAAAATTAAATTGACATGCTTATACATAGATTGAATATTATCCGAACTAAATGCATTGCTAGTGCGTTTATATCACAGACGGAAACGCAGATTTTTAAAAGACTGTCTAAAATTGCTTTTCATGTCCGTCCGTTTAACATTTCATTTACAGAACGCTGCTGAAACAAATGCCCACTCAAAAAAGCTTTCCTTTTTCGGCAGACAGCCGCCATTTTCCCATTTTTATATTGCCAAACATACAAGTAGGCATTACGCATTTGTGGTTTTTAAAATTAAATTGTCTAATTTTTGTAAAATCACTTTCTCATCAATTTTCTACTCGGTCTCTTTCACTTTTTTGGAAAGTCCGATTTAAAAAAATATGTGAAGTATATGAGCAGCGGCAGCAAGTTAAATCCTCTTCACCACATCACACACACAATTAAGTAGTTATTCATGTCTTTAAAAATGAAAGCTCTTCTCCTCCGCATTCTGACTGGATTTTATAATTTTTGACGTAATTCTAAGCTTTTTATTAGTAAATTAATAGACAATTCTTTTTGAAAAGCTTTAAGTTTCAGAATTTTTTAAATCTGGTAGCAAAATAGAAAGATACTTATCTTTGATCTACAACTGTTTATTTATTTTTATGTTTTAACTATCGGCATGTTAATTCCGGTGGGGGTTATAAAACAATGAATCGGACTATATGGCTTAAGTTCAGAAACATTTTAAAATCCATCTCCTCAACATCCCATTCAAAAGTGAGGAAACTCGTCATTATCATCATATAAAAGCAATAAAAGGGATTACTGCCCACCAGCGTCATCATCAGCGCCTCAAAATATTACCTCATAATCAGCTATGCAAAATCCCTTTAGCTTCAGCAAAACAACATACCGAGTAGATGCAGACGTGTTTACAACCTTTCTCTTTATCATTCTGACGCAAAAGAAAACGATTCTCTTTTTGGTTAGGTAAACCCAAAGCAGAAAACTCCACATTAAATGATAATCATTAATGTTCATAGAAGCTGTCACTCATTGTAAAGTAATAATTTAATGTGCTGCTAATGTACCCAGAAACCTTTCTAGCAATGTTGCTGCTATCCCCGCTTGATGATAATCATTTTTATGATTTCACCCTTAAATTTTGCTTAACCAGACAGGGAATTGCTTCACCTTTACAGTTTTAAACTTCCTTCTAGTATTAATGATTATTGCCATATCGTTGTTGCTTTAGATTATTTGGGTAGTTTTGACCACTCTTTTAATATTCCCGAGAAGCAAAAATTGCGTAAGCGTTTTCGTGGATCATGTTTGAAGAAATAGCTGGATGGAATCACAATCGTAAAAATAATAATTGTTATTATGATTTGATGATGATGATGATACCTGTTGTACAGCAAGTTAAAGGCCAAGTACGTTTTTCGTTTTCATAATATTTTCAGATGTGCCATTGCCATTGGATTTTTAAGAAAAAACAAATCTCACAGGAGTCTGTAAGACTTTCGTCTAGAGCGTAAGTGAAAAAAGTGGGAGGTGAAATAGTACGAAAATACAATATCCTAACAAATCATTTAAGCTGCTCAACTGAGTTTTTAAGTGTATTCATACATTACGTAACATTAGTGTAGAATGTGTTATTAAAACTTAAAATATGAAATGGTTCCAGACAATTAGCAGTCCGAAAATGTTGTTCGCTTAAATACTACATGAATATGAAATGAGAGAAAATCATGTTGCATTAAGGCTAATTGCACAATAGCCCCCTTCCATTTCCATCGAAGAAAAAACTCTTTAATTTACCTCTATCACAAAAGGGAAAAGGAATCACCGCCATCAACAAATACTCAGAGAGGATAAAAGAAAAAAGAAATGAACGAAACTTATTAAAAATTTTAAACAGCTGTTGATTATTATAAGGGAAAATGTATCATCCTAGTTTGATGTTTGATGGATGTTAAAAATTTTCTTTTAGGAGAACAGCAGGCAACATGAATTCTAATTTATCAATTTGTAAATTCTTACCAAAATGGTTTTTATCAATAATAGCAATTTTACTTACAATACTTTATAATCTGAATTTACAAGGAGAAAAAATACAAAATAGAAAAAAGAGCAACGTGTGTGTTTTCCTAGTAATGCTATAATAATGAGTGCTTCTGCAACTATTTACAGAAGCATTATTACTCATGTTTTAAAAACGATGTGTGTTCTCAAATGTCATATAATAATACAAAAAGCTTGTTTATTTATTATTTCAATGAAAAATATGTTTGTTCTAATGATCAAATGAAATTTTATAAAAAAGCTGTAGCTATTTAAGTAGATGGATTAGCTGTTGGTTTAAATGAACAAGGAAAAATATATCTATCATTAATATCGTTTAAGAATAAAAACTGTTGTTCTTTAGGTTGATCATTGCTCCAGGAGATTCCCCACTTTAAAAAGTTGTAGATTTTAATAAGCTTGAAAGTTTAAGAAGTGTGAGTGAAGGAGAGATAGAGCCTAATTAAATATGTAAGTCATGTGCCGGCTTCTTTCCTGAGAGACTGACTTCTCAGGTGATGTGGTGGTCAGCCTCTAAAACTTCAATGATATTTCAGAAGTCGGGGAGAGAGAATAGAGGTAGAAACATAACAGATTGATCTCAAATTTGTAAGTCTGGTTGTTTCTGATAATCATGATTGGTAAGAGCGTGTTCAAATAAGCATCAAAACTCTTATCAGTAACAAAATGATTTTCTTTTTTCACCTTGTTAAAAGGTAAGCAAGTGGTTAATAAAAAGAGCTCTCCAAACTGATTCGTTTAGCTTTTGGCACCAACACATTAAACAACTTGGGTTCCTGAGATGTGTATTACGAAAGAGCTTTTTAAACATTTCTCCTGCGTGCCTTTTGTGATTTTGATTAAGGATTTTGCAATGCTTTAAGTTTGAAAGTCGCCATTTGTAATCCTCTTTTTAAAGTTTGTGAAATAAATGTAGTTTTAATTACGATGTAGTAAAGTATTCAGTATGTAGAGAATGTAGGATTTTGGTTGTTTTACCGTGAAAAAGTACTAAATTGCTTTTTCAATCTAACCGATCTTATCAAAATTGCTACACGAAGCACACGCACATAACTACATTACACAGAATAATAACAGCAAAGTTCAGATTTAAAATTAAATGCGAACTATCCTCCAAGGAGCTTCTTAATCAATCAAATGTATTCATACATTCTCAAGATTTTGAAAATAAAACATTGTTTCATGAAAAAAGTTGTTGTGTGGTGGTGCGGTGGCGGCTGCTTGATTTTTTCAGGGTTTGTTGAAAAGTAGTCAGCTAAGATTTTTTCATAGATGGATGGATTTTGTAGTTTTTAATTGGGTAACCTTGACAGGATCATTTTTAAAGTGTTCTCCTCTCTACTTGATTGTTGAAATAGACAAGTGATTTCTTTGACCTTCTCAGCCTTTTTTAGTAAAAAACGTAGACGGGAAGAAGGGGAAGGTTTAAATATTCATTTGCATTCAGAAAATTCGTTGACTAGAAATAAATCCTGAAAGGACAGCATCGCATGAGAAAGAAATGTGGCTCTTGCTGTAGAAATAAGCAATTTGTTTTGAGAGTAGCGCTTATCGGTTGTCTTTATTTAAAACGTTTTTATTAAATAAAGTTGTTTGACGGATTGTAATGGATGTGTGTGCACTAAAAAATCTTGTTGGGCTATTTTTACATTGGCACATTACATAAAATAATCAAAGATTTTGCAATTGTATGTACCAATAATGTGATAATGTCGAGCGATACTAAACTCTTTTTTCTTAATTGCAAATCATATTTATACATAGATCCAATCGAAGGATTACCAAATTAATTTCCTCACATAATAAAAATTTAAAGTTTTTAGAAGTCTATTTGAACTATTGGAAGCAAAATAATTTTTTCTTGAATGCAACCTTCATTGTTTCTGATGTAAATTATATTCTACATATTTAATTTTTTGTTGATGTAAGTATTCAAATTACAAGTTGATAATTATTATTATTTCTGAAATCTCGGGACGTTTTTTCTTCTAGGCATTTAAGAATTATTGTTATTGAATTGCCAAGTTTTAAGAAAAAGCGGAGGTGTGCCATGATGGTTATCACCAGCCTAATAAAGATTGAATGTTGATAGCAAAAGCAAAGTTCTATATAGATAACATTGAACGAACTTTTTAAAAGAAATCAGTTGCATAACTTAATCGCTAGAAAGGGACTTTTATGTTGAGTCCGATGTAAATCGTTATTTCAAAGCTGACTTATATGTTTACTCCTATTCATATGTAAAAACGGGGGAAGGAAAATTGCAATTTCTTCGAATTTGAATCCCTTTCAGCAAAATTCTGATTAGGAATGAAAGTCACAGCGTTTATTTATGTGCAAGCTACTCATAAAATAATGCTCAAGGTTTTGCAGCTAAAAAGTTGTTTCCTCCAAAAGCAACGAATAGTCCAGTTAATTTTAAGAGACACAGGAGACAATTAAATTCAAGCTGAACTTGGTGTTCGGTGATTTTTATTACAACTTTTATAGAAAAATAAACGACAATTTAATTTATTTTTCTTTTTTGCTAATAATAAAATTTTTTGATATTAATTTCTTGTATCTTTCATGCATTATCAGCACCATCAAATGTATATTGAATTCTGGATTAAAAAGAAAAAACAGTAAACTGGATGGTTTTGCCTGCTCGTGTAAATTACTTGAGATAAAAATACAGTTTTAGTAAAAAGGAAAAGCTTGAGAAGAGAATCAATCTGTAACATGTAACTAGTAAGATCATAAACGTTTATTTTGGACCTACTTAATATTATTTATGTAATTTGGTAATATTGTTTTACGTCGCGACATTGGTTGTTTACGAGCATTTGTTTTTATTTTGAGAGTATATTAAAACACGCTGGAACAATGACACTTTTCATAAAGAAATAGTAAAAAAGTATAAAAAACAATTATTTTGTATAATATGCGGTTCCACGGGCATGTATTGGTAGTACATAGATGGATACAAATACGCGTTATTGATAGTAAAATTACAGCTACAACTGCTACCGTTGACGATCCCATGTTAGCGCAATTTATTGAGAGAACATAAACAAACCTTAAAACGGAGAAAGGGGAAATAAAAAAAGGAAAGATCCTAATTCTGCAGAGAAATGAGAAGACCTTGTGGAAAAAGCATAAAAAGCGTTTTTTCTGAAGGCAGACAAGGAAAAATATTAAAAGTTGAGTATTTAGTGTGATGAGCTGAAGCGGAAAAATCAAGCCAAGAAAAAGAAAGAAAAGAAAAATAGAGAAAAAGAAAATATCTGAAGAAGAATGATGACACATTAAAGCACATTGTATCAAAGTATCAACACTACACCATAATAACGTTTATATAACGCTGAACTGTAAGAAAGAGAGTTTTATGACTTTTGCATAGTTTCACGGCTCCTTGCTATCCAGACTGGGAGGTTCTTTTTGGCTCCGTTTCCAATTTACTTTGTAAGCACTGCTCCGTTCTCCTTTCTCATCTTCATTTCTTTTTCTGTGCTAATGTAAGAAGCGCCATTCTGATACTACTCATGTTATGCTTAAAATTATTCTATTTATGTAGTTAGTATCAATTTTACATTAATCTAATCAAGTTTCTAAGAGTTAGTGATGTAAAAATGGAGGTAGGACAAAAGGGGAAGTTGGTATAAAAGTTGGTTTACTCCCTTTTATTTAAATTATTTATATAACATCCACGGTTTAATATTTAAGGTAATTTTTAAACAGATTGAAAATCCATTTTTTGAACTATCAGTGTCAAATGTCAGCAATTGAGCAATCCTGATGGATTGTGCCAAATAATAAATGATAAATAATTACTTTTGACTTTCAATTGAATCAACCTGAAAAAATAGTTGCTTTTTTTGTGAATGCATTTTTACTATAGCGAAATATGTTTTGAAAATCTAGAATTTACATAATCCTAACCAGATTATCTTAACTTCATACCTGCCAAAAACTGTCAAGAATTTCCAAAGTGTGGGAAAGGAAATATTCATACTGGGTAAGTAAATAGGATGCGGTGACAGGTGATGAAAAGGCCCTTAACCTTGAAATGTTGATGCGCTGCTTGAGCGTACAAAAAA
>JAANSO010000841.1:0-22396 GCA_036507315.1 Lepidocyrtus fimetarius
CTTGCTTATTATGATAATATGAAGATGTGAATGTGCTACTCCTGCTGTCTGCTACAATTTAGAACCCCTTTTACTTTGAAAATTAGGAATAATAATAAAGTAAGTTGGGCTCTAAAAATGCCGACAGTGAACTGTGAGTAACACGACTGATCTACTAAAATTTCATTTTTTCTTTCACAATAAGTTTGAAGTTCTCTCTCAAGCCCTTAACTATTACGTAAGTACATGTGCCATATATATTCTTGTCTGGAATCATTTACAAGTCACATCCTCTAAAAAGTAATATCATCAGGAGCATCGACGACGAGGACGATCAAGAAGTATAAATTAGGTGGAGAACAATGCCATTTGATTTTGCTGGCGTAGTCTCCCAAGTCAGAGAGAAAAAGAGAGTCACAAAAAAGGGACGTCCTCCTTTGCCTTCTTTATCTCTTCCCCAACAAAACTTTTTCAATCTTCCCATCATCAGCATCCTCATCATATCATTATCTTATTTTTTTCTGTATACAAACGTACAAAGATTGAAAAAGAAGAGTTGAGTGAAGCCCTCTAATAACACCGTGTACACTTTTTCCCAACTCCGTGAATTTCAGTGTAAAATCCAAACAATAATTGAAGAAAAAACAGACAGACAAATGAAAATTACTACTTAAAAAGGGATATTAACATCATCATCCTCTGATCATCATCGCTATCACCAATTTTCCAGGTTTTCTTTCCAGAATGCACAGAAAGTATTGAAAAAGCGCTCATTAGAGAAAAACATCAAATACTCTGTGTAGGTATTTAACTAAGGTACATTCTAAAAATCATGATGAAAAGGCAGAGGATAAAGGAGTGAGGTCCAAAAACTCAAAGTGAACTGCTTTTCCTCTACCTATCCATTAACCTAGCCTCATCATTATCATCATAATCATCGTTATCAACAGCAGCTTCAAAAACTAAAAAGCTACCACTACCACACATACGAAAAATTACTTCGCTCGGTCGTGGCTGTATTCTTTCTCTTGTTCGTACCCAGTAATAATAATAATGGCAATAATGATAGCTTTCAAAAAGGACAGAAAAGAACAAAAAGGATTCCTTCATTTTACTGTTTTTCTCAATGTTTTCAAGTCTATGGGACTGAACCACAATCATAAAAACATTTTTCAGTAAAAAATTTATTTTTTATTTTTCAATGCATCGTCATCCTTTCCATCCCTTTCCCTGTACCGACAACGACGAAGAGACTTTTTTGTGGAGGAGGAGGAGGATATGGAAAGCTCATGAAAAAATTATATTTCATTTGTGTAGTTCCAAAGGGGAGGTTGTTATCGTTCAGGACAAAATCGTAAAAATTTGAAGAATCATATACCATCATAAGGCGGACGGGAAACCCTTTTCTGTTTTTACAATTTGCTTTTAATGGATCATCACATCAAATTTCGTGTCTTTGCATACAGGCCCAGTGTGTAACACCTGTGCATCCACAATGAATGATGAAAAGAGTTTTAATGAAGTCCCTTCTAAGTAACTATCTATATTCTAAACGGATAAGATAAGGAACCACTTGAGAAAATAAACCATCAAAAGCTACTTAAGGAATTGGACAGTCACCGTCATTATTACACTCATCAACATGCAATCTTAGAAAAGAAGTAACGACGATGGAGATGGGTTTCATTTTAGATCTGTCTCTGAGGCTTGGAAAGGAATATTTTTAAAAACAAAAAGAATCCCACTCGTTCCTTATCATCTTCATAAACTTAAACAAAGAAAAGTAAACGATTGAGACAGAAATGATGATGTTTGAAGAAGTTGTTTGTATGTGCATGGGAGAAGGAAGAAAATGGAAGGTATTGAGCAAGAATTTTCTTTCCTCATCTTTCTTTAAAATGTTGTGCCGGGGTATAAAACACTGGACAATCACGAAGACCGACTGACTGATGATGATTGTTAGAGATTATTATAGTTGTGTGATTATACATAATAGTGATTCATCTCCCATCATTACCTTCTCCAACAAAACATCAACAATTTGACTCACTTTAGTAAATGCAAGGAAAACTGAGAGAAGATAATTGGATGTATGATAATATTGAAATAGGAATGAGTACTACAGAACGCTGCTCCTTTCCTTTTGTATCTTGTATTAAGGTTGCTGGAGTTGACTGACTCCCTGGCTTCTCGATTCGGTCTGCATACTAAACTAATTCCCTCAATTTAAGAAAACAGTCTGCATAGTAATAACACCATATCATAATAGTAATTCAAGTTTTCTTCATGCAATTTATTCACATATTCAAGTAAAAATTGCAAAAAAGTTGAAAATTACATAAAAACTTGACTGAATGAGAGTATATCCAGCAATACCTGTCTAAATTAAGAAGTCTCTTTGTAGACTTTTTGTCTTTCAGCACGATTGTGCCATTAAAACAATCATTATTTTATTTACTGCTGCGTTACGTATATTCAAAAGGGATTTTTAACTACCTACTAAATACATGGAAATTGCATGCATGCATTATCTCAACCAACCGCAACCAACAACTTACAAACTCAACCCATTTTATTTCTGTAGAAATATATTTTTCTTGCAAAAAAACAAGGGTTGAAAATTCTTTTATATTTTTGCGAAAGAAGATCGAAGATTGTACATTCCTATTTCTCTTTGACTTCCAACTTCTCTACTAAATAAACAGCCAAAAGCCATAGTTGGGTTACCAACTCAAACCATTCTTTCCTTTTGAGTCATCTCATCAACACTCTACCCTAAGAAAATGTAGCTTGAAACCTATTATCATTTAAAAATCAGTCGTCATTATTATTACGCCTGCATTAGAAAAAAAACCTTCTCCCATCCCAGTTCCTTTTTTTCTTCGAAGAATATTAAAATAATCATCTGTTTTCAGTTTTGGTCCAAGGCTCCGTGAAAATTTTAGGTTTGCTCAATACTCTATTGGAATAGATGATCGTTTCTACTTCTGTCGACTTTTTTCTGTAATTTTCCTTTCGTGTAAAATGCATTTCCCATTGCATGATAGCTATCCAAGATGCTGCACTACTTAAAAATTGTTTGTCTTTTCAACAAAATTTTATTTCACAGAAAACTGTGAAAACAAACAGTCAAATTTTCTTTGTTTCTGAGCATTTCTGTGTTTAACACAGCGCCACTCAGTCCACCAAGTCCTTTTAAAAGCTTTTTACGAAGATAAGTGAGAATGGAAATTGCTCTAAATTACAGGGTAAGCTCCTCCGTCCGTTTCGTTTAACGTCTGTAAAAATACTTCAAATCAGAGAGAATAAGTACCCCGGGAATATTATGCCCCCTTAAAAATCCCTTTCTACCTGTTCCTTATCTCCTTATCATTTCTTTTATATAATGTTACATCACAACGCACTATCCTCATCATCATCATCTTTAAAAAGGTAAAAAGCTCTGCCTAAAGGGAAAAAGGACTTTGATTTTGTAAGTTCTTTTCTTTCCAGCCTCGGCTCTGGGTACAAAGTCCTCTAAACAAAAAGAGGAAAGAAATCGAAGGGATTTCAAGACTGGAAAATGATGATGATTACAGAGTAGATGGAATGAGAGAGTGGAGGATATTTCACGAGAAAAGAAACCTACAGAAGAGACGTTGATAAAATGAAGAAAATATAATAATGCTGCTTTTGTTCAGAATAATGCCTCTGGAATAGAAAGAGTCCTGTTGAAAAAGTAAAAGAAAAGTAAGTCAGTCAGTCAAGTTAACTTTATTACTCCACTTCTTTTTCTTTTTATAAAAGAACTGTACTGTTAAGTAGCTTAGAAGCTTTCTACAGAGACGAGGAGATGTAGAGACCTAGAAACCCGATTGTCGGTTCAAATTGTCGTCATGAAGTTAGATGGATGGACATGGACAAGACGTCTTCTCCTCTCGTCTTTTATTCACTAACTTAATTTTATTTCAAGTATGTATGTATTAAGAAGGAGATGTGTCTGGTATGGAGTATGTTGTATAAAGCCTACTACAAAAAAGAACCTGTCTCTACTGTCTACCTCACTTGTAATATTCCTTTTGCCAGAAGCTAAAACACGAGGTATATATCTACTGCCTTGAGACTTTTCTATTCTAAAAATATAAAAAACAGTAACATAACAGGACTGCCAACCGTATAAACTCATATATAATTGAGTCATGGAGAATTTTTCCTGCTTGTTTCTTCTATTTTGGTTTCTTTCTGTTATTCAGAAGGAAAGTGGAGATAATGGAATCAAAAAGAAGTGAGTTAAGACTTTCCTATGATGAACTTGACAATCATATGAGCATACTTCTGGCCTTATGCAATACAACTCTGGCTCATCTATAATGTATTTTTTACGACTGTACTTGTAACTTTTAAAAATATATCTTTCAAGAGTGAAACTCTTAAAGTAAAACGAGATACGCAACGCATTTTTACAAGAAGGATGAAAAATGTAAAAGGAGTAAAGAAGGCTCCACTTTGACTTGACTCCAATACCACACTCACTACCATCCTGACTTTTTCTAAAATGAAAGAAGGGAAACGACGGGCTGAAATATATAATCATATACCTTTACATAGCAAGGGAGGAAAGGATCATTATTCTTAGAAAAAAGTAAGAACAAGTCTGAGAGAACCTTTTTGTCTTATGTTTCCTTGCCCAACTTATATAGTTATGGATATTTCATGTTTTCTGTCTTTGTACCGTTTTGTTTTAGAAAAAGGAAAAAGAGCAACAACATTTTGTAAGAAGAGAGGAAATATTGCATGTGAGTTTGATACCAGGACTGCTATACTGCTGCATGATTTTTTAAGTAAGAGTTTTACTTTTTGCCCTTTTCCCTTTCCATGTCCCTCTCTGGTGACCCCATTGCCTGTTTATGTCTCCAGCGTGCGTTAAACAGCCATAAAGGATCATTAAAGTAAGTACATATAAAGATAATAATGTGCAGCTCCTCAACCTCTTTCAAAATGGTTTGGGTCTTTTAAAAGAAAATGACAACTGTCAAGGAGCAAGATGAAACGAGCTCTAGTCACAGCCACAAAATAGATATTTATGCAATGAACTGTAGAAAATTGTCTCCATATAAAAACAAATCTTGACTTTTTTCTTCAAAACAAATTATATTTATACTTCACTACTCTTAAACACATCTTTAAAAAATGTTGATTCATTTTTTATCAGAAAACGTTGTCTATTTATAATCAAGAAGGGGGTTTGTGTACGAAGAAAGGAAAATGTCGTCGTTTCATAGTTGTCTCGTCGCTGAATATGTATAAGGGGATAAGATGGGGTCCTTCTTCAACTCCAACGGTTCTTTTCTCTCGCATTATTAATCCTGATGCCTATCATGCCTCTCCTACTTTATTTCAACAGTTATTTCGTCATCATTAAGGACACCAACATTAACAGTTAAAAACAGTCAGATATGAAGAAAAGTGAGTTTTTCTTTATTCTCACTTGTATTGGGAACGATGGTGGGTGAAATCTCGGATTTAACAAGCAAGCCTTTCGGTTCACTGGAAGGTGTTGATGATTGCCGTAGAGAAAAGGTTTTGGTGACAGGAACTCCAAGGCAGAGTTTTAGTTCTACTGATCTGATCATCAAGTATGCGTGCCACGCATGGATAAAATGTTACCTAAACCAAATCAACATGCTTCTGTTGATAGGATTAATAGTAACACCTTGGAACTATCATCTTTTTGGCCTACACTCTAAAGTCTAAACACACGCAATATCAACGGCTACCGATTCGAAACTTGATTCCCAATATCATTTTAATTGAATGCCATTATCATTCTGTGATTTTGATGACACTGAAGCAATGTATCATGATGTCCCAAAAGGAACAAAGAAGCAGTGGTAGTTAAGGAATGTCAAATACTCATCATCATTTCACATGCATATGGTCACCAATCGGTCTCGGCATCAACGCATCGCTGGATTCAATTCAGCCCACTTTGTCTCTTTATTTATTTAATCCTCCTCTCATCCAAAAACAATTTTCAATTCTAAAGCTATCAACAAATCATATCACTTTGAGTGATCTCCACGCAATGCAAAGAATGAACTGTTTGTTTTAGCTTTTGTATTGTTATGTAACGATCACTATTGCCATAAAACAAAAGTGAAATAACGCTTACAAAATGCAATAGCAATTTTAATGATGGTTTGGATTAGAAGGGGATACACGGCAATTTTTAAGGACATAACCAGTTCTGAAACTTGTACATTTTTTCTCATTTTACAAAGAGTTTGTTGGAAGAAGGAATGCAATACTCTTTGTCCCTACCCTCCTATCAAAAAAGTATTTGACTTAACGAAAGAAAATATTCAATCAGCATTCCTGCAAGAATCAAATTGATATTTTAGTAGGACAACCAAAAAACTCACCACGGCTGCTGCTGTTATGCAGCTTAATTTGAAATGATAATGAAACATGTGCGGCGATGACGAAGAAAGGCCAAAGCTTAAAAAATCAAGAAAGATTTTAACACATTTTTTAATTTATATTTTTTGGCCGATGCATGTTTGGCAGATGATGTTGTTGTTGATTTGATTATTATGGCTACATGCAAAGCTACAACTACAACAACAGATAACAAATTTCTCTTACTTTTGTTTGCCAAACATTTGTAGAATAAATTTTAATGCCTCCTACTCTGCTGGACATTTGTATTTCTTGATGAAATTCTCTTTTTCAACTTCTCTTGCTCATTTCTTGAATTGTTTTGTTTGGAAGAATTTATCATAATCATGTTTTCATATCATTATATGATGACGGGAATAAAGGCTAAAGTTGCTGCTGTGAGAGAGGGGAAGAAGGCCGATAGAGGCCAAGTAAAGTCATAGGATCTTTGCCAGATTAATTTCAAGTTTCTCTTTCAGAAAGAAAGAAGGGATTGTCTATGAGTGGTGAGTGAAATGACGCTGATAGACGGACGGATATGAAGAGGAGAGTTTGGCTTATCCCAAGTTCTTATCTAAATGAAAATTATTTTCGTTCTGAGTCAGTCACCCTCCACCACCACTGCTAACCAGCCTAGTACTATCACTAACCAGCAGTTTTTTCCAACTAGGAATGTGTATTATCGTTTATGTCTTCGCATTTTTCTTATAATAATCTTTATATCCTACATAGTGGCTAGTTTGTAGAGCGTGAATTTTAATGACGCAACTTTATTCATTTTTCGAAATTTCTTAGTAAATGAAGGGAGAAAAGAATTGCTTTTAAGAAACTGATGCGACTAAAGGAATCCAGTCAACGCTACTTAATCAAGATTGGATGGAAGCAAATAAGCAGTCAATCTTTAGCTGAAAGGAGTTTAATACTGCCTATTTAAAGTTATATCGAATAAATCGGTTGCTGTCATTTCTCATTATTGGATATGGCCTTTTGGTCCTACTTTTCGACTCGCGTCGGGGTCTCACATGGGGGTTCCATTCAAATAAAACTCAAATCAAAATATAAAAATTACATTTTTATACCTTATTTCCCTTATCATAACTTTATCATAGTTATCATTCCAAATCATAACCAAAAAGTATAATCTTCTTTCAAAGAATGAGAAGCAATTTGGCTAACCCCATCAAATCAAAAAACTTATTCCAATCTCAATCATAAAAGGCTAAAAAAATACTCATCGTTCTCAATTATTATATAATAACCTCTTCCGAATAAGCAGCATTATATGAAGCCATCGAGCTCCCAAGTTTTTAACAAGCCAAAATACAATTATTATCTACAACTTGAAATCCAAAATCCTACCAATTTCGCTTTGGTAAATACTTTTTGGCGAAGCGAGCAAGAGGTAATAAAAATAATAATAAGTAGGTATATCTTTGTAGACCACCATTGCCAAACAAATGAGTATGAGACTGGGAGAAACGATTACATCGGGAAAAACTTGTTCCGGACACATTCATTTATTATTATTACATTACATTACACAGCATTACTTGTTTTCTAATGGGAAACCAAATAACTTTCGAGTAGAGCTTTGCACAGCGCTTCTGATGAATAAAGAGAGAGAGGAAGTCGTTCGTTATAAATGAGAAGTTTGTTTGAGCAAAAATCCATTTCCATCTCTTTTTTTCTCTTGTAGAAAGCGGCAGCTTTTTTAATATGTAAAATTATTATTGTATAAAAATCCTATTGTATCTCTGCCATCTCTTCTCTTTTCTCATACGCTTTGCCTTTTAACAATAGTTCCATTTCTTTTCTTCTGTCTGGCTTGATAAAAAGCATGCCACATCCCTGAGAATAAGGATCTTTCAAATATACCTGCTGCTGATGCTGATTCCACTCATGATAAATAATATAAAATGCAATTTTTTGAACATGATGAAAGTATCACGTACGTATGAAAAGTAATAACAATTTTTTTATTCAGGTTCCACTATTTTTCTAAAAACTTACTTTTCCATCACAACTTACTTTGCTCATGCTTCTGCAGTGCTCTATTCGCCCTTTTGGTGCAAAGACAGCGCCTGGTTTTTTGATTCGTGAAGTAAACAATAACACGTTTATTTCTTCTCCACTTCATTCATAAAGAGTATGAATGGTGATGAGAATGAAGATACTGGTATTGCCGAGAATCGGGAGAATGACGAAGACAAAAAAACTGGCTCCTATTATCTTCTCTGGTAGGAATATTGAGAATTATTAAGAAAAAAGGAAGGTGCGTCTAGTCCTGATCTATCTGGCTTCAGAAAGAGTAATCATATTCCTCTGGTGATTATGATTAGATCATGTTTTGATGCTTCGTCGTTGCTTATGGAAGTTTAATATTGCGGTGGTGGTGGTGATGACGCTGGCTTACTGGGTAGTAATCAAAATGACGATGAGAGGGCCGTAATATTATAATCATTTGTAAAATGTCTATTTTTTAATTCATGGGTTTTCTATAAAAATCAAAAAATAGCGATGTAGGGGCGACAGAATATTATTTATACTTGGGAAAAGGTTTTATGACTTTTTTTAGATTTGAGGTAAAGAAAGTACTGATTTGCGGTTCGGTCGGCGATGGCAGGCTGCGGTTATGATTTGATCGTGTAAAAAGGAGTGTTCTGTTTTTACAATGATAATAGTCATTCTTCGATTTTATAAAGATGAAGAAGGTGAGAAAATTTAATTTTAGGTGGGAGAGTTTTGGGGTTTAAGTAATTTTCACACGGGATGGTGACCACCACCAGCATAAGTACATTTTTTGAAATACAGACGTGCTTGGTAATACACATTTCAAGTTTTTAAAATTTAGGAAGAAAATTGCAGCACAGCGTAAGAAGCCGGGCCCAGTTTATTGAACATTTTTTAATTAAATATAAAAACATGTGTTGTTTTATTGTAATACAGAAAATTGTATTTCTTTGAACGGTCTCTGCGTTTTGAACTCACTGAGCTATACAAGAAACAGGAAAGGCTAGCCTTCCAACTTGTCAAAATAGTCCGATTAATATGCAAGATTATACTTTGGCAAGAAAAACAAGGATTTCCGACAGTCCATTAACACAACAGTGTAACTTTCCTCACGGTCTTTTGTCTAAAAATAATAAAAAGCGCAAAAGGCATAACAGCCGCAGCAACAAAACAAGGTGGCTAGCGCGCTGGTATAAAACTGCTGGTAATAGCGTGAATAAAAAATATTAATCTGATTGTTCCTATTTTTAATTATTTGTTGAGTGCAAGCTTTTACGAGGATTTTTTATACAATTAGGAAAAGTATAGAATTACTTTAGAAGCCGGAGTTTGTAAGGACATCAACAACAACAGCAGCAGGTCCTACTGACTCCTACTCAATTTAATTTCCAAGTTTTACAACCGCTTTTAAGTGGAAAAAGGTCTCTCTTGTTCACGCAAGTCTACTTTACAATCCCACATTTTATTACAGTATTTTAGACGATAAAAAGTCATTTCCACTTGTGCCTCTTTTCCATTCCCATCCACCAAAAGCATTCAGAATACAATGTTACACTTGTTCAAAGCTCCCTTTCTAAAAGGACGACGACTATGAGGACACCATACCGCGAACAATGGAGGATATGACCTGGCTCCAGTACAAAATTTTGAGAAAGTCAATGAGCAATTTTTTTCCACAAGTCAAATCCTCGACAGTTATAATGACTGCGTGAGGTGGTGACCTCGCTGTTCCTTCTATAAAAGGTCCCTTTTTTAAAAGAATTCCGCTGAGTTTGCCAGATTTTTTTCCTTAAGGCAAAACACATTATCACATCAAATCATGTCACTTTCTTATTTTTTCCTCTTGTTAAATGGGTAGCCCTAAAAAGCTATTATTTTATTGTGTACTTTCTGTCTCTTATATTATACGAAATGTCCTTTTTTTCTCGCTTAGTTTTTCATTCTCACCTCCCTCTTCCCTTTAAAAGGATAATTCTTGGCAAAACTCAAACTATCCTCGTTTCAACAACTTTTTTCATGCAAGTTAAGCACAATTTTTTTTGCCTTCTTTTGGATTTGGACTCGTGTCCTATTTTTTTCTCGTGATGTTGTGATTGTGGTTAATGTAATGATGGTGGTGATGATGTGACATAGTCATTACCACCATTGTCATTGTAATAATAAAAGGTGATATCGTAATTTTCCAATATAGTTATTTCCAGTTATATTATTTTTTACCTTTTTTAGCCTCCATTCTTTTGAATATGGAGCAGTTATCAAACTCTCAGTTGGGAATCTCAGAAGGTGTGCCTCTAAACCTGTGCCATATATTTTTTGCAGATTCATTTTCATTGACCAAGCAAAGGAAAGAGTTTAAGAAATGAATGAACCTTTGCATGTCGTTTATTCTTCACGTTAGATTGTTTTGGGGCTTTAGTTTTTGAGGATTGCAGAGGAATAAGCCAAAACGGAAAGTTCGCATCATATCATCATCATCGTTACTATCATGGCGTTATTTTTATTCGTTTTTCCATATAAAAATGAATGGAAATAAAACGAGCTTTTTTATAATAAAAAGTTAAGCCGGTTTTTTAGCGAAAAATAAATGTTATTATAGAAAACGTATATCTTTCAAGAACAGAAACATCTCTGGAATATATGAACAAGCAAAAAAAGAAAGTTTCCTAATCTCAGAAAATTCTTTCTCGCCATCCAAGCAAGCATCCACCTTAGTCTTCTTTCTTTCACTAGCAAAAAAATAAAAAAGTTTTTTATTTTTGCTGAAGAAAAAGCAAACCATCAACCTACTTTTTTCTTTCTCGACCTCCCCGGAGAATCTAGCAATTTGGAAGATGAAAGCGATCTAGAATCAAGCTTAACCAGAGACTAGTTCCAAAACTGTTCACGTGTGCGTATTTCACTCACTTCTGCTGTAACTTTTACTTAACTTTATTCCAACGATTAGGATTTTTTACAGGAACAAGGACCAAATAGCCTTGAGTAGGGCTTGAGCTTCGATTCACTTCAATAAAGCTCCAATTTCAGCAAAATCTGAATGGGAGCCTATATTTGACTCATTTTCTAGTTAAGTATATTTTTACAAGAGTAAATAATGTTTTCTTTTTAAAAAAGAAGCAGTTCTGAATATATTTCTTTTAAAAATCGTATGTTTTTCTTTTAAAAACTTGTTTCCAATTTCAGCAAAAGAAAAAACAAACTTTTTTCATTTTTAAGACTCACATCGGCCATGAAAAACTTGACTTTATGCGTCCACCGAGAACCTTTCCTAGTTCAAAGTGTTTGCAATAAATTTCCTAGTTTTAAAAAACGTTGCATATTGCATCGTTGCTGCAGTATTTTTATTATACAAGTCGTGTTTGCTTTTATAGAAAAAATAAATGTGGAACGAGGTTTGAAATAGGCATGTTTTTAAATTTTAAGTTGTCCTCCTGGACCCATATTAACTTTATATCCAAAGATAACTTTAACTTACCCAAATAAGTTTACAAAATTTATTTGCATATTTTTAAAAAGTTTTTGTCCTAAATTCATTTACATTTTAAAACCAAAACGAAAATCATGGGATTCATAAAACCCAAAAAGTGTCTCATTTCCAAATTATATTTTTTTCTAATTGCATAAATATCAGATTTTTGTTTGCTTTGTGGGAAAATTTGGACATATTTTTTAGTTTTTGCCAAGTTTCATGTAGCAATGTGGCCAAAAGCATTCAACTTTGACACCAGTTCAATTTAAAAAAACATGAAAAAGCGAGAATAGAAAACCACAGAATTCTTTTCCAACAAACTTTTACAAAATTGACTTTGCATGTCAGCAAAACTTTATTTTTGTAGAATTTCTGATTCTTTTTGCGTTTTTTGTTCGTGATAAATCCAAATATCCGGATTATTATTACAGACTTGATTTCTATTTAAAAAGAAGGGATAAACTAGAGTCTTACAGTAATAAAATCGTTAATGTATCTATGATCTGCGTGTGATCTGGTTTCTGTGTTGAGGTTTGGATTTCTTTTTTACTCGCACACTGTTTGTAGATCTTTTCATTCTAACTATTTTTTATTCTTTGGCCTGCCTGTCACTGGAGACATGTACTTAGGCCCAAGCTTTGACTTTTGCTTGTGTAAAAATCATTTCTTTTTTAGAAATCTGTTATGAATTTTGACGTTTGCTTCCACCACTTTCAAAGCTCCTCCTCACTTCACTACTAATTCATGAATCAGTTTCTGTTATTGTTACCAACAACCTTTCATTCAACACACTTCACTACTAATTCATGAATCAGTTTCTGTTATTGTTACCAACAACCTTTCATTCAAACAGGCAGGTTTCTCAAACCTTACAGTGCCATGGCCTTATTCCATCATTTTCAATTTAGCGCATCTTTTTTCTCCATTCCCTTCCATCATCTTCTTTTTTCTCTTTTTCTTGATTCATCTTTGCCCCCTTAGAGTAGGCTTTTCTTCACCGAAATTCTCAAATTCAATCATTGAGATTTACAAAAATTCCTATTCTGGAGCAAAAATGTAATCTACACTTTCACAAAGCTCTAAATCTTCCAAAATCCAGCAAAAACATTAAAAAATCATCATAAAACGTCTTCAAAATACAAAGATTTTAAAAAAGGTGAAGGTTTCTTACTGGATTTTGTCTTACATTTTCTTCGAGTCAGATTTCAAGATTTTTATGTTTTCCTATTGCACCTTCTTCTCTGCACTACGCATTATTTAATACCTTGCAACGTATTAAATTGTTAACGTTGCACATTTTCAAAACTTTTTTCCTTGACGTGAGCTGTAACTTTGTTGAGATGATGATAATGATGATGCGTCAACTGAAATCTAATATTAAAATGAAGGATAAGACGAAAAGCAATAAACACACACTCAAAAAAATCACAAGAACCAGCCTTCAAGCTTGCACACATGCAATATACAAAAAGTATCAATATGAAGTTGATGATTCAGACAAAGATTTGAAGATTCAATATTCGATTTTCTCTTACTGCTTCTCTATAGTATTGCACATTTCACTTTCTACTCNTGCTTCTCTATATTGCACATTTCACTTTCTACTCAAACATCATCATCATCCCCATTATCCACGGCCCTGTCTTGCTTGTCAAATTTTGTACTGAGGAGATCCCGTGAACAAGTCTTTGGCTAAACAATAAAAATCGAACGAGTTGTGTGTGGTATGGGATGGTGTGCTCTCACTCAACTCATCATCCTCTCATTTGTTGGTTTTTACTACTTTTGCTTCTGCCACCACCACCATATCACTGTGAGAGTTCATGAAAAACGTGAAAGCTTTTTTATGTGAATTGTGTGAACGAAGCATATTATTCTGATTTTGATCTTGAGAATAATGACGATGATGTTGATGAGTCTACGCATCAAACCAGAGACCATGTCATATTACTCGATCCTATTAACGCATACACACGCACGCAATGCATTCACTTTTGAAGCTCCTGCATTCCACATCCAGCAGCAGAATCAATATTATAGTGGGTTGGGAAAATAATAGATGATACAGGAAAATCCGAAATCGCCTCGTATCACATCATCATTTCAGTGTTTAGAAGTTTACAGCTTACTTTTACTACAATTCTCCTGGCATTGCATGTTTTGGTGGCATTGACACTGCAATTTTAGTGCAGTCAGGGATAAGCACGATGATGATGGTGGGATAGGGATGTTTTGATGCTGATTTCGTGATGTTCGTGGTTTGATTTTAATCAACCGATTTTCCATCTCTCATTCTTTCCACCACCACCACTTGAGAGCTGGTGACAGACAACTCATTCACATTTAGATTCATTCATTGTCCCCTTCTCCCATCCTAAACTTCCCTACCCTACTACATCTCTATCTGCAGACTAAATAAACTTACAAAAGGATTATCCAAGCTTAGCTTCTACACGGTCGTTCCGCACTTTATCAAACTTTCAATAAATATATTTATCTTTATTACAAATTGATTCACACGCAGCAGTACCCCTTTTCCCTATACATAAGTATTTAAGCAGGGATTTTTGTGTTTTGATAATTTTCTATCATTTTCTGTAAAAACACTTCAAGTGACATTTGCCATAAGGAAATATACTGAGGGACGTGGTCTCGCCACCAAAAAATACAGAACCGGACATTTATTCGAAACTGGTCTATTTATTTATGCCGTGCCGCCGTGGGAATTGGAATAATGAATATAATATTCATATTATCTTCCCACTTCTCGTGTAGTGTCCATTTCGACAATAATAACATTCACAATTAAATTCGCTCCAGTCGAAAATAAAAATAGGTTTTGGTGTACTAGACCAAACCAAAACTAATGAATGATTCAAATGGGTTCAATATAATCTTTCGCGTCATTAAATATTTGACTAGCCATTGTGGCAATGATAACATGACAGCTTATATTGGCTAAATGTGGGAAATAAAAGGCAAGGCAGCAACGCCAGAATGACACCGAATCAGATATCGCAATAATAATAATATTCTCGTTGTTTGACCAAGTAAAAGCCGACTACATGGATACAAAACTTCACAATAAGCAACCTACCCAATGGCTGTAGAAAAATAGATGAGCAGCCACTTAAGCAAGCTTTTCTTTACAAAATAGAAAGCCCTTAAGGTGGAAAGTGGATATCGCGGATTTTCTCTTTTAGCTTGGGAAATTTTCTTCAATTTTATTGTTATTGCGATAGTTAAAGCTTATAAGCTTACAAAGAGTACCCTTTTTCCGTCCAGCAAGCAAAAACAGAAGAAATTGTTGTAATGTAAACACCACCGTCGTTATTTGTCCTGGATAAAACCCGGTAGCAAAATAATGAACTCATTCAATTCATTTCTGAAGGATTAAAGCAAATATAGCCGTATATTTTCCAACTATTGCATAAAATTTTCTCTTACTTTTGTTTACTCTTCTTTCTCTCACAACACACTTCTTTCCTTCTCTCAAATGACAAAGTGATATTCCATCGAAGCGTGTGGAAGTAGAAAGAGAACAACTAACAAACGCCAACTATGTCAACTTGATTACCTACTCCACCTCCTCCTCACTTTTTTTGCTAGTGCCATCATCCCAGTCATATAATGTCTACAAAGCTAAAGTAAATGGCAAAAAAAGTTTGCTTTGTTTGAGGAAAAATATGTTAGCTTGAGCTTAAGTAAATGGCTCTCTAGAGACAGCTCAATGTTTTTATCGCTAAAAAAATTCACTCACTCTCCACAGGAGGATTGATAGCAAAAAGGGAGAAGTTTTTTTTGCCAATATTGTTTGAAAAGACCTGAATTGAGTAAAAGAGTTGGAGATAAAAGCTCTAATTTAATGATGAGTGTCTGTCCATTCATTCAACAACAGCAAAGTCAACTCTCTTGGACTGTTTTTGCTATATTGACAAAATGATGAACGACAGGAGACCATGTGGAAGAAAAGAGGAAGCTCCCACACATATAACCACACCATACACAACTCATACCACAAGCAATGACAACAGCAGAAAATGCCTCACTTTTCCTACTTTTATGTCATCCAAACAAAGTTTTTTTCTGGAAGAAAGTAGTGAGAGAGAGTGATTACACTTTACTGGGTTTCCTTCCATTTATTTGCGAATCCCATTAAATCTCTATTTTAGCAATGATGATGACGAGGTAGAAAGATATCAAGTCCGAACATTGAACAAAAAATCCACACTTTTTCTTTACTCATCAACTATCATCATCAGTAAAGTCAAGCAAGTCACAAAAATGTTCCTATTTTCCTAATGAAACCTATATGGTTGTTTTTCCAACGTTGTTTGCTGACAATCATCATCATAATAATCCCCATTCTGTGAAGAAATGGTTGGCAAATGGATGATTATGATGATGGTCATGTTGTTGATTGCTATAAATGGCATGCCTATCCAACGTCATATCAATTTTTGCTTACTTTGGTTCAACTCGATCACTTTCATGTTGACAGTTAAAGCTACCCAACATTGACTTATTCGTTGAGTGATTAACTCAAATGGAATTATGAATGTTGTTTGGATTGTTTTTTGTTATTCTGCCATATAAAATGGTTTTCTGCAGTCAATCTTCCTATTTTTACGCAATCCTCTTCTCTTCAAAGTGAACAAGTTAGAACTTGGAAACACGTTAAAAATCATGATGAAAGTTATTATCATCAGTATCATCGTCACAGATTAGCAGAGAGAGTTCATCAGTGCATTTTACATGTGTTTCGTTCCTTTCAGCTCTGTCACTTTATCGCTGACTCATCCACGGAATCCTTATGTGGCCAATATGCAATTCAAAGATGTTGGTAATGATGACTTAAGTATTTAAAAAAAAGAGGTTTTAAATACGCATTTAGCATATTAAACGTTATGGCTTCCGTGGCCAGAAAGTTTAAAAAGTATTTGCATAATACTTTGAAAGGATTATTTGTGAGTAGGAAGTAAAAAGGGAAAATATATTACGTTATGAATGACAGCTTCAGTCATCATCATCACCACTAAAGACGGATCATGTGAAAGAAATCAACTGTGTAATCCACTACTAAAAATCCTTAATGTCCACGTGTAGACAGGAGAAAAGGCTGAAGCGGATTTTTATAAAAATTAAAAACTTCCATTTCCTTATCCGGATTTTTATTTAAAAAGGGTATTCAACCCGGTAAACGATAACTATGGAACTTGTGGGACAGAAAAAGGTGGATTGGATTTACTTTGGCGTTTTCATTAAATAAATGAACTGCCTTCTTTGTAAAGAAAAGAGAATTGTAATATAAAAACAGAGAAGTTTACACAACTCAAATGCTTCAGCTTTTCCTACTGCTCCTGCTAATTAATGTGCAATTTGATTAATGGATTGGGTAAAAAAGGAGAAAGTTTTTGGGAGTGGATTCACTGGAAACTTGATCTAAACTTGAGTTGGCTTGTTCCAACAACAGCAGGAGTATTGAGAGAGTGGAAGGAAAAGTGTTTTAGTTTAGAAGAGAGTAGGTCATCTTTAACAGTAAATTTTGTTGGGAGAGAAAATGGAAAAATAAGATGAAATGAACTAGAACGAACGAGTAATCTATCTCCAACTCCTGCTGATAAATTAGCGTTATAAAATGTAAGCATTTACGTATAATTTTTCAAAAAGTTAGACGGAAAAGGAGGAGGTTCGAGGTGAGATGGTGGCGTTTTTGTTTCTCTTTTGGGTGGATGTGAGAAATGGATGTAAAAAGCTATTAACTAAAATCCAGAAAATAATAAACTTGACCTGAACAGAAGGAGTATAGTGTGGAGCGGAGGAAACGAGCGCAGTTAGAGAGTAAAATAACATTTTCAGAAAAAAATCCAATTAGATAAATGCAACTTGTAGTTAAGTAATGGCAATAAGTCTCTGCTAAATTCTCTTTCCCTTCCTCCCTTTTCCTTCTAATCTACTTCAAAGCCAAAAGATACTAACTCTCTAGTTTCTCTCTTAAGCTAATCATCCTAAATATCAGGATGGCTCCATGTTATAAAATTTTATTTATCTTTTCACTGCAGAAACAACAGTGCATTGCATGTTTTCCAGCAAAATTAGAACGCTGAGACTGGAAAGTTTTTTTAAAGAAAAGGAGAACGGAAACTGCAACAGTGGCCTTCCTGTCCACACCCGCAAAAGCCACACACCACAACAAACACAACAGGTTTTTTACTTTCTTTCCATTCCCGTGTTTGATGTTGTATTTGTACTGTTCTTCAATTCTAAAGGGAAGACTTTGGCTTTTACATCATTCACTACTCTTCTTCTGCAATTATTTTCTTGTTCCTTTCATTTCTTTCTCTACTCCATATCTTGAGAAAGTTAATGGATATTGGATTAGATTAGTAAGAGATTGAGTTCTGTTTCTGGCTTTGGTGGATAAACAATAACAAGGTTTATTACAGCGTAGAAGGTGACATTTCTTATTTACCATCACTCCGTGCCTTTTTGTCAAGAATGAAAAAGTTTTTCTGTTTTAGTCACTTTGGCAAAATGAAACAAAGGATATTTGTTCTTATTTGGTGAAGCCTGAGATAGTAATACCTATAGTTTGTAGCTAACATACCGCACCTTTTGCCCATACGCAAAGGAACAAACAGGAAGAGAAAACTCTGCTGCGTTTGCCATTTTGATATTTCCTTAAGTAATAAAGTTCATGGTTGGAAGTAGAGAAATAACTGTTTCCAACATTGCTTGTTTTATTATGCTTTCTCCTCTGGAAAGGACTTTTCAAAGGAAATCAGAAAGGACAGAGGCTGTGCTTTACTTTTACAACTTTGAGCTTGTAGTACCTTTGAGAGACCCAAGGCTAAATACAATCACATAATCTTAATCTTTATGTAATCTGTAATTTCTACAGAAAGCTACACGAGCAATTTTTTGTACATGTGGAGAAACGCCAGACTTTTTGCTTATTGAACTTCCCTTTGCAATTACTTGTTTTACTACTTTCTGGTCAACTACTTTGCTTTCTCTGAACTAAGCAGATTATTATTATTAGAAACAAGAAAGCGAGCAAACAGAGTGCTAAATAAGCTCTACCTAACAGCATGTAATACATACAATATGTAAACTTGTGTAATTCTAAATCAAATTAATTCACACTCACCTTTTTTGTTTTCTCCCCTTCTTCGAATCCTATTTTCTCCGTGGTAGGTTCTCCTGTTCCGGTAACACTTTTTCTATTTTTGGTTTTTTATAAGTAAAAATCACGATTTCAGTGATTTTCATCAGATGTTTAACATGCTCTTTTCCACACTTTCTAACATTTCATGTAAACACGGTTATTACTACATAGACACCTCTCTTGCAGTAAATCCGACAGCGTGAAGAAAGAAAAATATAATCAGGATATATTGAGAAATAAATCACTTCACTTTTTTTTATTAAAACAAACGTAATATTTCCTGTTTCAAACTCTTTTTTATAGAAAAGTAAGAAAAACTCAAACTCCCAATGATGATAATGATGAGAGGTGGAGAATTTACAGTGAAGAAGGATAATGTTGTAAATCAAGTGAAAACTTTACAGTGATATTGCCATAAACTTCAAAAACTTCCCCTACACTTCACCACCATAAAAAACGTGTTTTCTCTTCTGTAATAAACTAGAAAAAAGAAAGTTGCAAAAGACAGGCCACAACAATTCCAAAAAGGGGTTCATTTACAGAGTATTGAACAAATGAGTTTTGATGATTCACCTTTCACAAGAAAAGTTGAAGTAAGTAAGGAGGGGAGAGAAAAATAGTCACTCACGTTACTTTTTCCAACCGTTCCCTACCTGTCGATGATTTTTCTATTCATGCAAAAGCTCAATTGACATTCACATTAAATGTAATTTTATGTGCATTTGCATGTTATGCACTTTCACATAAATATTGTAGTCTAGAAAGGTTTTAATGCATAAAATTCAAACCCGGCGTATTGTTTTCCGGTTTTANATAAATATTGTAGTCTAGAAAGGTTTTAATGCATAAAATTCAAACCCGGCGTATTGTTTTCCGGTTTTAAAAAAGACTAAAAGAAAAAGGCGGGCACGGTTAGTTTTGCTGACAACAGCAACGGTTTTGTTTAGCTGACAGTTACTCACAGTTTGTTTCACTTGAATTCTTTTTTTAACTATAAATGACTCGTGCTCGCACTTGTACCTCCATTCAATCCAATCGATAATTCATAAAAATCAAAAAATGACAAACAAGAGAGAGAGAGGTACTTTGCTTGAGTCACCAGTCCACTCAATAAAATTTAAAAAATGCAACTAATTTGCATCTCATACACTTGTCGTTTCGCCACACTGGCGCCTTCACAATTGATAAAGACCAAATAAGTAAGAATTTGTAGAAAATTTTAAGATTTTGTATTGACGAGTTGATCAATACTGCGAATAAATTTTAAACAACAAAATATTCAATTTATTTTCACAAACTCATTTCAACCATCCTCCTCCTCGTCATGATCGTTATAATCATCATCGTCTTTAGTCCATTATCCACAAAGCAATAATTTTTCACTGTAAGTTGGTTACAAAACAAAAGTTGGACACTGGTCATTCACTCACGCATTGTAACTACCAGATTTTGAAGATAGGAACAAGTTAAAGGTTTGTAAATTTTGGTAAGAAGAATCGAGAGAGGGGACAAAACTGTGAGTTGAGTGACTGGCAGGAAGAAAAAGCGGCAGGAGCAGGAGTAGAAACCCAGCAAGTTTTATAATTGTATTGTTGGCAACAACATGAAAATGTGAAATGTGAAAAAGTTGCCGACTCTATCTATTTCCTTTATCCATAATTTATTATTCAAAGAAGGTTTGCAAAATCCAATGGGTACTGCTCTGCCGGGTTATTAAATATGATGTGTTCCTCCTCTCTATTTTTCTTAGGTTTTCGTATGCAATGTTCACAACCTACGCACAATTTCTGTTCGTGCACACGCATCAAAAATCCAAAATAGCGAATTTTATAAACTCACCACACAAGAAAATGTTTTCATGCGAGCGAATATTATTATTTCAGTAACTTAAAGTTCACAATTCATTTAAATCAAGAAACAAAACCCGACTTGCATGACATGCTAAAAAATACCAGTTGGAAACAGTGATTATTTGTCTACTTTTTTGTCATTTTCTGCACTTTTGTACACTTGAATTGAAAATTCTTTTCACACAACACAGTCACATAATAGCAACACCTACATGATTTCAATATGCAAAGTATTCATAACAAAGAATAGCAATTTTTAATTTGAAACATGTAAAATGCAATGAGACACACGCGTGAGCTTGTTTAAAGCAGAACTTTGCTTGTTGAGAAGTTGTTGCTGTGTTTTGTGAGCCACAGCGGCATAAAACTCTCCCCTTCCGTTCTCTACAAAAGCTGAGCGAAGACTGAAGCTGATAAAAGGGAAGTTGGCTGGATAACATGGCACGGCGGCTGCTGCTGGTTGAATGGCAAGAAACTTGTTCCTCTATGCAACCACCGTTACCAAACCATAGGAACTCAACGCTCATAAGACGCATCCAACTCATCTGCTTTCTTCCTTTTCAGTCATGTTTGCAATATTCGGTATCATTTTGCCCTATTTTGTTGCATATTCACCAAAGAAGACAAATTATCATGCGTTACCAATGCAGTTCATTATAATTAGGCTATGGCAACTTGGCAACGCTAGGTCAATTTTGGTTGCCAACGTTATATTCCTGATTGGATGAAATTCGACAGAAAAACAGATTGTTTTCTTTTGAAAACGAAATGATAGGGGCTCAATTCCAATTTCATTTTCCGATTTCCCCACTTTTCCAATTTTGAACCTTTTGCAAAAAGTCCACTAAATATTTTCACACCATTTTATTTCACTGTATTCAGCTTGCTTAAATACTCCACTCTCGAGCACTGACTAATTATGGGTAAGTTAAAGATTTAATCACACTTAAACAGATTAAATTGCTGAAAATATAACTTATAGGCTAATGTTGCTTCGTCTTTTTTATTTCCAGCAAAGTGTCCGCCCTGTCCACCTTGTAATCCGTCGGGGAAGCCAAAGCCTTCAAAGAATCCTACCAGGAAGGCACCTTCCAAGCCAAAACCGACGAAGCCGAAGCCAACAAAGGCCCCTTCAAAGCCTAAACCGACGAAGCCGAAGCCAACAAAGGCCCCATCAAAGCCCAAACCTTGTGGTCCATCATCGAAGAAGCCAACCAAAGTTGCACCAGCAAAGCCAAACTCGTCGAAACCAAAGCCTAAGGTGCAATCAAAACCGAAACCCTCGAGACCACAGAAAAATGGACCTTCTAAGCCCAAGCCTAAAGTGGCAAAGCCCGATGGAACCGGAGCCATCGCAAAAAAGCCTAGCGGAAGGAAAGGGCACCCTGCTAACATGTTCGTCCTGTTCTACTTGGAAACATGGAGGGTAAGCTTCACTTCCATCATAATCAAAAGCCAAAACGCAATCCCTCATTCCCCAATTACATACTAAATTGTTCTTTTTAC
>JAANSO010000842.1:0-22385 GCA_036507315.1 Lepidocyrtus fimetarius
AAATTTTCTATATTTTTCAGTGAAAATCCCCCCAAAGAAACTAACAGCTCCAACGGTAGCCACCCCCAACCGGGAAAGTTTGCTTGTGAACATTCTTCACAAAAGTGCTTTCAAATTCAAAAGTTAATTAACCAAAAATTATAACACTTTTAATTGATCATGAAGCTTTAAAAATAAAAAATCGTACCTCAAGTTAACTGGCTTATCAATCAATTAACTCCAAATTAAATTTTTTAACACAAAAGTAAACTTCCGGAATTCATTTAAAATGTGAATTTTTGCCAAAAGCAAGTGCAAAATGGAAAAGTGCATCAGAAAAAACACTTTTCTGATGATTCCCGCACTCTGCAAACAGCCGAGAAGCACGATGAGGAGCAAACAAACACAAACGTGAGCTGTTCAAACCAGTGCAAAAACACAGAAAAATGCACTTCTTGTTTGAACCTGTGACGAGGCTACTCTCTTCATTTTCGGCGTAACTGATCAGCTGATAAAAATAATTAAAAATTAACTTTCAATTAACTTTTTTAGTGAGTTTATTTTATGATTTTAGAAGGACAAAATGGGTCCTATAAAAAGATGTTTGATCTGCCTAAATTACCTCAAATCTAAAAAGAAAGACATTCCTCCAAATACTTTAGAAGAGCAAACAGTGATCTCCTACTTTCTCCGGAAGTTAGCTTGGACGCAATTGTCAAAATCAGAGTATGAAAGTTATCTAAAATTTGGAAACCCATCGCAGTGGGCTGCCCTTTGTTATATTTGTGAAAGGGACGTGAAGAAATGTTGGGATATTCAAAAACAAGTTTTGAAATTGCTAAATGATATTGCCAAAGTTCGGAAGAAACTTTATCAAGAGAATTATTATGAAACGGATGATGAAGATGAGGAGGATAAAGGGGATCGCAGTTCTTCTTCGTATGAAAATACTGTCCAAGGAATATTCAAGAAATTGAGGGAAAAGTTATTTACCCAGGTAGCAGACGGGGAGGAAGATAACCTGAACAATTGGAATGTGGAACAGTCAATTTCCGTTACTTATGAAAATGTAAAACCCAAGGACAGCAGCAGCAGGGATCAAATTGTCGTTAAAGAAGAGGCGGAAGAAGATTTTGAACAAGATGATGAAGCTGAAGGGACATATGACAATGACAATGATATGGACTTGGACGAAGAAGACCCGGAAGAAGGTGTGGTTAACGACTTAATCAATACTGCAGGATCTGTAATAGTAGGCCCTTCTTCAAGCAATGGAGAAGTTAAAGTTTGCGTAATCGCTGCGTCTACAGATAAGCGACTCCCATTTGAATCATCCCTGAAGGACTGTCCAGAATGTGGTAAAACATATTCTCATCCATCAATCATGCGTCGCCATTACCGTGAGACTCATTTAGACTCCAAAGGATATTCTTGCAGCCTATGTTTTAAAAAGTTCTCAAGGAAAGAGTATGCCATCCGCCACATCCACGCAGACCATGCAGATCAAGTTTCTTCTGTAGTTAAGGAGAGGTACCCATGTGACAAATGCCCAGCTTCGTTCACCTTAGAAGGAGCGCTAAAACTGCATAAAAGAAAGATCCATCCGGTTGATCTACAGAAGTGCAATCTTTGCGAAAAATCGTATAAGAGCAAGAGCTCCTTAGACGATCATAAGCTCAGGGCTCATAAAATCCGTAAAGGAGGGGCTTCTGCTGCGAGCGACAGTGAAGATAATCAAACGAGGTGTGAGGGCTGTAATAAAGACTTTAGTTCAAAGTACATTTATCGAAGGCACGTGAGAGAGGTACATACCAGGATACGGAACTACCCGTGTCCGAAATGCTCGAATACATTTATGAGAAGGAGTGACAGGGAAAGACATGTGTACACTGTCCATCAATGCAAGAAAACAAATAAAGAGTGTCCGGATTGTAGAAAGCCTTTTTTAAATGTCAGAGCGATGGAGCGACACATGAGAATTGTGCATGATCGGAAGATTGAAGTTTCGTGTGACATTTGTGGGAGAACGTATGCCAGTGCGGAGTCACTAGGAGTCCACATGAAAGCTCATAGAAATACTAAACACGAGTGGCGAGGTTGAAGACGTGGATACCTCAAGGTACAATATTGTGGATGACGAGGAAGAGGAAAGTTTTATTACTGACGAGTTAAGTAATAATAGCAACAGCAACAATGTTGAAGATGAAGGTTTAACTGAGAAAACAAAACCTGGAGAAATCGAAGTACAAGAGCAAATGGAACCCCATTTCCTAACAGTAGCCAGTTCTGAGGATACTCCACAAGCTCAAGAACCTTCTTCTTCATCACATTGTTTAGGCCTGGTTGTTCCGCATTAAAATATTTGATCGAACTACAATTTTAATTTAGAATAGTGAATTTTTTTTCAAATCATGAGTTTAGAATTAACATTTTTTAAAATATACTACGTATTCAGTATTTGACTTTGATGCATAGGTATTAGTCAAAATCAGGATATTTTTAATATTTGTCAAAAATACTTATAATTGAAAAACTTATAAAAATAAAAGAGTGTTTTATATTTTTAAATAAATAAATCGTCTAAATAATCTTCAAACTCTTCCTCCCTCGATTTCATTTCGGGTACTGCTAAAGGCTCCTTCCAAATATTATCAAGGAGATTTAGAAGGATCCTCTTTTGATTCTTCGTTTGTTTTGTCACTACTGGAACTTGTTGATGGCTCTTGATCCTCTGAAGAGTCTTCAGAAGTACGTCTTCTGTGCTTTTTCGAACTATCTTTTGAAGAGGAGCGTCTGTCTTTTTTATGATGTTTCGAAGATTTTTTCTTACTTTTCTTCCCCACCTTCTTCACCACTTCTCTACACTCCCTTCCATAGTTTAACTTGGTGGAACAATCAGGACAGAGACGTAATTTGACTAGTGCATTTTTCTTCATAGAATCTTCTACATACGCAAAGTTCACTTCCCAAGTTCTGAGCCCTTCTTTGCTGTCACATTTTCTAGCCCCGCAAGTAAACTGACCTTTCCCTTCAACCAATTCATTCTCAGTTCTCCATCTCATCGCCACTTTCTTTTCCTTGTAACGGGAAAGGTCACAAATACAATATTCTTTGAAGAGCTTATCATAGTATCGCTTTGCAAGATGTTTTTCCCAAGTGTCCGGCTCTCCTTCTTCATCGTCCCATAGAAAACGGTGGTTTTCCCGAATTATGTCACTGTCTGTCTTGTCCCTGGAACTAAGTATTTAATGTAATTAAATCACCAGCTCTTCTGTATGCAATTTTAATAAATAATTAAAACTCACGAGTCTCTCTTCAGTACTTTATCCGCTGCTCCTCGATGATACAAAAAATATTCATTTACAAGTTTCCTATGTCGCTCATAAGCATTCAGTGCGAAATAACGGTTATCTGTAAGATTCTGCTCTTGTCAGTTCCCTGTGAAAGTATTCCTTTGTTGGCAAACCTGTTTAAATACGGAAAGTTATTTAAATGATATTGAAATTAACTTTTAAGTAATATTGTAAGTACTAATCTAAGCACCTTTAGAAGTTCCACTTGGTACAATGTTCGGCGCAGGGTCTTTATCCGTTAAATCCGTCCTCTTCGTCCTTCTCTCCTCCCCAGCCTCGGACTGATCGTCTTCAAAATTGGAGTCGTAACCGTCTAGGTCGTCATCTCCCACATTTAATTTTCTTTTTCTCGACATTCTGTTTAACTGTTTACTTCAATGCCTTTCAATTAACTTAGTTTAACTAAATTCTGTAATTAATTGCTCCAGTGCCCAATTAAAAGCACAAACGGTCAATTAAAGTTTAATTCGCCAAAAAATTAAGTCACTTTTGAAGCTTAGCTGAAGCATGGGATGTTAATAAAAGCATAGAGGCAGTTTTTAAGCAGCAGCTGACCGCCAGACCAAAACTGACTTTATGCCACGATGCTTTTCGCATTTCAATGCATTTTTGCACGTGAAAGAACAGCCCAAAGCCGGAATTTTCACTGCCTCTTTAATTATTTAATTTGTTTCATTAAAAGTTAATTAAGATTATAATTAATCTTCGTGTAAGTGCTTATCAAAGTACCTGTCGGGTTGGCAAAGTCCAAAAATTTAGTGGAAGGTAATTATTTATGCTTAAAGTTTTGTTAATTGATAATGCTTGTTAAATAAGTGTTAAACAATTTAATAATTTATAACATTTTTGTAGTTCTATCTAGAGAAGTTATGAAAATGCCAGAAGTAACAATCACTTCGGCCGACGCCTTGAAAAACTTTCCAACTTCAGCAAATGCTTCCGCAACATCTGTCTTGATTATAAAGTCAATCCCATTGGACCCAGCGGTTCTCTTATCCGGCCTTGCAAAATGTGCCGACTCTCTAGAAGAACTTCGCCTAGAGAGGGTGACATTGTCTGGGAGTTTCAAGAAACGAGCCACCCTTCCAAAACTGAAGACATTCTACTTTCACCAAGTGAAAGCCAATGCAGAAACAAAAGAAAAGTTGGAAGATTATTTGGACGGATTGGATGCTAAAGAACTTTTGTTTTTCGATAAGAAAGCAAAATCAGAGTGGGAATTAGAGCAGATTTGGGATTTGAAAGTGAATATAACGTTGATTGTTGACGGTTGGAAGATTTTGGACTTGAATCAAGATGAACTAACGCTCACTTGCATGCTCCCGTCGAGCCCGGAGATAGTTTCTAATGCTCCTCGAGAATTAACAAAGTTGGCTTTGTTCGATGTTGAAATAGATTCAGATGAGCCCATTCCAACTTCAGACTTGACTCATCTTACCCTCTACGAAGTCATCTTTCCAGACATTCCTGCTGTTCTGAAGCAATGCACTCGCTTGGAATCTCTTTCTCTTTATGAAGAAAAAGACGAAGAAGAAACTAAAGACGGAAAGAAGAAAGGAAAGGGTGATGCTGGCGGTGATGACGATGACGAAGATGACTACGACGATGAAGAGGAAGAAGAGGAGGAGGATGGAGATGTTGATGACTGGACTAACATTGAACTTGCTGAGTTACCGTCCAAATCCTTGAAACATTTAGCTTTGGGACGTGCTAGGCTTTCTGCCAAGTTGAAAGGCGCAGCTGCATCGGAACTGGATGCTTTGGCTCTGGAAAATTGCAAGTTTGACCAGGAAAGTCTGAAACTTTTGAAATCTCAGAGGATTCTTCTCCGAGACTGTGATCCTGCCCCTACAGCCACCGTTTTAAAAAGAATGACGGACTCATCTTCGACACAGTTCTTGCTCATGAATGGATTCAATTGGGAGGCAAAAGATAACAAACAAGAAGAAAATGAATGAGTTGTTGAAAGCCTCCAGTACTGAGTTGTACAGCGCTGAAGATAAGTTCTTATTGGAGAAAAATGGATCAAAATGGAAAGGTAGAAAGTTTGAGGATGAAGAATGCAAGCAAGAGCAGTTTAAATTGTTTAATTGGTCTCAATTTTGTACAGAGGAGACGTGGGAAAACATGTTCCAATAATCAAAAACTTTCAGCTATATCGATTATTTCTTTCTTATTCATTTCTATATAAAATTGTTTTATTATTATTATGATAACACAGGTTGTTAATAAAATTGCGGTTAACAAGTATTGAATGTGTATTTATAATCAACGTTTATTCACAGGTAATTGCAAATCGTACAGAGTAATGAGGTGCGTATAAAATTCAGTATTTTGTAAATATTTAAGTTTTGTCTGCTTCCCAATTTTAGAAAGGGTCGTCTATTTATGCTTTTTACAAATCTTTACCAAGCTTGACAATATTTTCAAGCACAAAGTCCATATCTCTCCTTGTCTTAGGAGGATTTGCAGAAATAACAAGGCGAATAGCATTTGGAATGTTTTTGTGAGGTAGTGGAGCGTATCCAATCATCATCGACCCATTTAATACCATTTTCTCTTTGATTTTCGTTGTCACCTGTCCAAGTTCGGTCCACCAGTCTTCCGTCTTTTCTCGATTTTGAAGTCGCGGTGGAATATACCAAAAGAAGACGTTTGTACACTGGTGCTTATCAAGGTAGAGGATACAGTCCTCTCTTGAAGAAACCTGTTCGCTGATATATCTAGCACAATCTTCTGCGTTCTCTACAAGCTTTTTGAAACCGTTTGTGCCAAGGGCGACCCACATAAACCAGAGTTTAAAGGCGTCACATTTTCTTCCACATTGGAAACCTTCAAAATGGAATGCATAGATGAGACACTGGTATTATAGGAAAATAGTAGTTTTATTTTCAATGGGAAAGAACTTACTTTTATCACCACTTCTATCGTATTCAATAGGATAGTACTTATCTGGCTGGAATAAGTACGATGCGTTTAGAGAATTGCACTTTGATAAGGAATCAGGTTCTTTTGTGATGAAAATTGAACATTGGAGGGGAGCTCCGAGCATTTTATGTGCATTCCAAGCAATTGAATCGCATCTATTTATAAACAGAGCAGATTAGCCAAAATGGTGCCGAAACAGGTTTAATTTAATAACAATTACTTTTCGATTCCTTTCATGGTTTCTGAACGAAGCCTTTCAGAGAAAATGAAGCTTCCTCCTAAGAAATTAAAGCAATTCAAAGCAATCAAACAATTCAAATTCATGCAAGTCAAACGGTTGACGGTTTACACTTTCAACATTATATAGTCGTTTTTAATATTAGTTGCGGTTTACCCCAGGCCGCATCACAGTGAAGCCAAATGTTTTCCTTTTTGCAAATCTAAATAAAAATACAGTTTCATTAATGTTTGTCTGAGATTAACTATATGTCAATTAAATAAAACCTGTATTTGTCTTACTTCAGCAATGGCTTGCAAATCATCAAACGCTCCCAGAACTGTTGTTCCAGCAGTGGCATTAACCACCAACGGAATTTTCCCTTCGGATCTCGTCTTCTTAATTGCTGCTTCCAAATCCGCTGGGATCATTTGTCCAAATCGGTTTGTTTTAACTTTCACTACATTATCTAATCCAACTCCCATCCAGTGAGCAGCTTTTGAAGCAGAATAATGAGCCTGTGTAACAAACCAACCAAACAATTCACGGCTTTGGCTTACGTAATTGCTTTCCATTTGAAGGATAACACAAATCAGTATTCTAGATTAATCCTAATAATCCTACCAACTTACATCTTGAGAAGTATAAATTACAAGCGGAGGGATTCCAAACAATCCCTTTTGCTTTGTTTCTGGGACATATCTGTGCCTTGCCAAAATAAATCCGTACATGTTTGACATTGAACCACCCGGCGAAAAAATTCCATCGCCTTCTTCACTTCCGTAAAAGATAAGGCGCAGCTTCTTCAAAACTATTCGTTCCGCAAGTACGAAAATCGGAGCAACTTCAAAAGTATGCCTAATTGAACGGGGAAAAGTCAATTGTAGTTAAAAGCATATCATTAAAATTACCAATCATTTTCTTACGCATTGGTATTCATCTTTTCAACAATGTATGATGCAGCTAATCCAACCGGATGCACCCCAGCATACAATTGATTGAGAAAGTACGGATGTGATGTATTCACACAATTTGACATCACATATTCCGCAATTTTCCCCAAATCCTCTTCCGAAGTAGCAGAAGAAAAATCTTTCTGACTAGATATTGCACTTTGCTCAATTGCTTTCTCCAACTTTTCCGTCATTTCCTGTTCCAATGTTCCTGGCTGTATGAAATCAACCACTTTCTCCGTTGACGGTGCAAAGTCAATGATTTTTTGAAGTAGAGATTTAAAAGCTCCATAGCTTTCCCTTCCGTCATCAACCCCGTTTTGTAAACTAGCCATGTCTCCCTTATTTGGCTTAATTGCAAATTGCCCCCAGTTAATTTTTTAACCTTAATTGGAATTAATTAAGCTTCCATGTCAAAACTTGCAAACTGAGGATGATAATGAGGAACTACTTCCAGTAATATTCCAGCTGAGAAAGACTTTTTCATAGAAACCACAAAAAGAAGATACAGCCAGAAATAGACAGACTGGATTTGGTTGAATAGTCGCCACGGCTGGCTGGAACTGATCAATATTTTACATATCCTTACTGGATATGCCCGGTATGAAAGAAGAGAGGAAAGTTTTCCACTTTCATCGCAAAGTATTAACTATTTATACAGAAAGGGTAGAACAGCGTCTGTAAAGTGGGAAATAATAGACTGGATTACCAATGATTGTAATGATGAGACTGTGTGGAGGTCTTTAATCTGGTCTGTCTCGTTTGTGGTTATATTAAAAATGATTTAGCAAAGGTGCATATTTATAAGGTATAATATAAGGTATAATGATATGTGTTGCATAGAATGCTATATTAAATTACATAATTGAAAATAACAATAATTTTCTGGTAAGAGTTTAGTACTATGCTGCTTTTATGTCAATTGAAATTATGATTTGGTTATAATATGGTAAAGTAAACCGAGAGTGCTTTATGTACAAAAGAAAGCTGAAATACCTATGCCATTGCGACACTGCATGATCAATTTGTACTTTTCCTCTGTACTTATCCGAATCTGTCATACCGGCTTGTCAATACAATTCTAATCTATTGTTGCAATTTACTTTATTTTTATTTATTACAAAAGTTCATATTTAGCTAATCATATCTTCATCTTGTGCAAAAACTACTCCCAGTTGCTTTCTCACTTCATCCGCCATCTGCATTGTGGCAAGGCTTGCTTTCCAAGGAACGAAAGGGCTCTCTTGAAGTCCTAATATTTTAAAAAACAAACTTTTTATATTTAACCTGCAATTTCTTACTAATTACAATTAAAATGTAACCTTCACTAATACATCGATAAACTTCCTCAATCTCATAAACAAATCCAGTTGCGTAAGGATAATTGAATGGGTGATCATTTTTAATTCCTTCACACTTAGGAAGTGGAAAATCAAGCGTTCCGCTTGGCAGCTCACACTTATCAGGTGCCCAGAATGGAACCGGCAGCTTGAAAAAATAATGTTCAAATTGCTAAATGCAAAATTCAATTAAAATGTTTTTAATTAATTAAACCTTTGCAACTCCTTTTGTTCCCACAATACAAAGCTCCGCTACAACCTTTGCCCGGCTAGTTACACTAACATTCGAAATACATCTTCTTTTATCTTTGAATAACAATTGATACAATGAAAGTCTCATCTACTCCAGCCTCCGTTAAGAACCCGTTGGCATTGATAAGGTCAGGGTATCCAAGAAGTAAATAAGTTATCATGAGACCATACACTCCATGATTTAGCAAAGCTCCTCCACATAACTCTTTATATTTGAATCTATCAAATTCCCCGAATTTTCCACCTCCCCCAATTTCTAATCGGACTAGGACAATTTCTCCAATTGAACCGTTTTTAATTTCAGAGAATAATTTCTTCGTTGCAGGGAAAGTCATTGTCCACAATCCCTCCATGAAAAAAACTTTGTTCTTTTGGGCCGTTTGTATAAGATCTGAACATTGCTTAAAATTTGCACAAATTGGTTTTTCAATAAGAACGTGTTTTTGATGATTCATTGCGAGCTTGGCTTGAGAGTAATGTTCGGAGTTTACCGTTCCAATGTAGACAATGTCTGTGGAATAAATTTAAATGTTTTAATGTTAAATTTTTGAAACTTTTCATGAAGTAATTTTGATACCAATTTCCGGATCTTCTGCTAATTGCTGATACGTTTTGAACACTTTTTGAATCTGATGTCCTTCAGCAAACTTTTTTGCTTTGTTTTCATCTCTGGAAGCTATTCCAAATGGAACGTGCTTGCTTTTAGGAAACGTTTGAAGAATTGTAACAAAGTCGCTGGTTATCATTTCTGAATCTGATGTCCTTCAGCAAACTTTTTTGCTTTGTTTTCATCTCTGGAAGCTATTCCAAATGGAACGTGCTTGCTTTTAGGAAACGTTTGAAGAATTGTTACAAAGTCGCTAGTTATCTTCCCTGCTCCGAAAAAGCCCCAGCGTAATGGTCCCTGGAGTTTCTTCATTTTAATAGAAATTGAAAGAAAATTTTTAAAACTTCCTGTGAATTTGGAATATAACGAAACTGATTGGGTTATCTTCGATCCCAGATTTGTATAAGACTATTGCAAATTTCAATCTGTCTGTCTTTCTGCATTGCAATTGTCATCTGTCGGCTGTCTTTCTTTTGTTCATATTTGTCATGTCCAGGATGATGCAGAGAGTTTAAGCAAATAGCAAATTATGTACTTATAATAACTAAAATGTAATTCGCTATAGATTTTGCGGATAACCTTGAACTTGATGTTAAGCAGCGGCTGTGCACAATTAGTCAATTGGATAAAGCGATGCATGCTTGTGAATGTGATTATGTAATGTTAGGAGAACCAATCATGTCAATTGGCAAATTTTGTTAAGGCAAGTTAAGTATAATAATGGGGCAGATTGAGACGCATTGTAAAACTACTACATAAAAGATGATAAATATGCTCGAAATCTTTACATAATTTCAACACAAGAGTAACACAATTTTAATCATAATTAAGGTTTAAATAGCTTTTTAATATATTAGTATAATATACTTTAATTATATCATTTTAGAGGAAATTGTCACCGGAATTTTGTTTCCAATTATTTTTCAAAAAGGGTTTTCCTCTCATCTGCCTTCACAGTCACTTCCTTGTCATTTAAAATATGTGAAGTAGCGTTAGATACCCAGGTATCCAATTCAGCAGCGCCAGGAACAAACTGCTTCACAGTGTCCTTCTCAAAGATGTCCTTGTATAAGATCAGGGTTCTTCTCGAGTAGGGAATAAAGTTGTTTCAATTCTGCAACCGGAAACACCCCAAGGATTGGAGACACCTTGTCAACAACCTTTGCAATGAATATATCCGTTGTCTCAAAATAAGCCGGGCTAGTTACAAAATCGTATATTTGTTCTGTAACGCCAGCAAGGACTAAACGAGCTTCAGAGAGCTCAACTGACGTCTGAAAATAATGATGTTAGAATAATAATGTGACATTAATGGTCAATCAAAATAAATCGTTTCAGTTTAGAATCTTTTAATACTTACAGGACGCCTCTGTGTTTTCATCCTAACAATTGCCCTTCCAAACCATTGAACCAGTTCGGGGTACTTTTTAATGAATTCTTCTTTACTTATTTTGGCACTTGGCGCAACATCCTCAATGGCAACACCAATAGTCACCGCGATAATGGCAGAGATGAAGAATAACTTATCAAACATTTTGAAACAAAGACAGATGTGACGCAATAATAAGTTAAGCTCAGATACTTTCTCCAGTTTAACTAATGAAGACTTTTATTCCCTTGCAGGGTTTATATATGAACAATTTTCTATTTAAAGTTTGAGTAATTAGCCAATTCATGAATACAAATAACGTGACTAACATATTTTGTAACGTTTTTAGGATGCGCACATGTTATCAAAAAGTAATGCTTTTTTAATGATCTTTCTTATCTTTCTTTTTTAAAAGCCTAAAGATTTCAGACACTTTCTTTTTAAAGACAAAAGCAGAAACTGTTGTATCATGGCCGTATGTGACTAACTAATAACAAGAATTAATTAAGTTCTCAAGATTGATAAAGCTTCACGCGTAGTTTTTAAAGAAACCCATGACGCTTATTAATTCAATCGCGTACTTCAAATTCTCAAAATTCCCTGCATGATTAACACAGAACTTGGATTTTTATACACATAGAATAACTGAATTGATTTTAATCATTACGTCAAATCACATTAAAATCACATCTTACCCATTTAATTATAAAAATTTGGCATAAAAACAATTTTGATCGGGGTAACATTAAGAATCATTGATTAAAGTAAGCATCCAAGAATAGATTTCTGCAATTTTGTAATTATTAAATCGAATCAGTTATATTTCCATATTCATCCTAAACTTTCGATTTTAACTGATAACAGTTAAATTTAACCACAATTAGCCCTAGTCGCTTCATACCGACCGACCGGTGTAGAAGCCAAAATGTAGAGACAAAGCTTTTTTCAGATGCATTTTCCCAGCATTCCTGATGATGCAATATCAATGCACGTGAGCAAGGAACAAAACAGAAAAATGCACATGCATCACACCACCCAGCTGATAGCTTGAAATAATGACCACTGACCGGTTAATAAAGCTGATAATTAAATTTTAACTGAAAGCATAATTAAAATGACGGGCATATCTTTAAGTCGCAACTTTAAAAGCTTCATAACAGAGTGTCCATTTCGGTTGAGGGATTTAAAGACTGCAGTTCATTACAAGTGTTCAAAAAATTATCTTTTAGTTGGTCCTGTAAGAACGATTTCTACCGGAAATGGATTTCTTCGGCGACAGCAATCAACGCAAGCTCAAGTTAAACCTGATAACATTCAAGATTCTTCTAGTCAACCACTGTTAGAAGATTATTTTGAAGAAGATACAAAGTTTTTCAAGAAACTGTCAAAATCTTCGAATCCATACTGGTTAGAAAATGCCGAGTTAGTTTTTAAAAGACTTGATTGGAATAGACTGCTGGATTCAAATAAGTTTTCAGAGTTGCAAAAATCATTTCGTAGAAGAAATGCGGAAGTTGATCTCGAGAAAATTGCAAATTTGTGGAAAGCAAGAGAAAGTTGTAAAGATGCGGGAGAAAGATTGAGTCTAACTAAGGAATTGGTTTCACTGGCTTTATGGATTCCAAATGATACTCATCCAGAGGCAAGCGCTATTGGAGATGATAACCCGAAGGAGATTTTTACTTTTGGCAAGGCAAGAACCGATGGCGTTGAAGAGTTTTCTAAGGTTTGTGATTGATTTTACAAGGTTTATATTTTAATCTTAATGTAACTAATTCTTTATTTATTTCTAGTTTTGTGGCAAACTTGGAGTGATAAGAGATGACCAACTTGGAAATCTGGCATTTCACAAAAGCTATTATTTAAAAGGACCTCTTGCTGAATTAGACGAAGGACTTGTTCGCTATTCTCTCAACTCCTTATCAAAACAAAACTTTAGTTTGCTATCAGTTCCTGACATAATCTACCCACATATAATTGAATCATGCGGGATGAGAACTAGAGGTGATCGAGATCAAGTATTTTGGCTACAATCCCCCCACGCAGATGACGCTTGCCTATCAGGCACGGCAGAGATGAGTATTGGAGGTTCCCTCCAAAATCAAATGTTTAAAGAAGAGGATCTCCCGTTAAAGTTTACTTCTGTAAGTAGATGCTTCCGAGCAGAAACCTCCAGCTTGATGGAGGAAAGGGGACTGTACAGGGTCCATGAATTCACAAAAGTTGAAATGTTCGGAGTCACAGCAAACGAAACAGGAAAGGAAAGCAATGAACTTCACGAGGAGTTCCGAGCCATAGAAGAAAAACTATTTGCGGACTTGAACATTCATTTTAAGACATTAGAAATGCCACCAAATGAACTTGGCTCAAGTGCATTTAGAAAATTCGACATTGAAGCTTGGATGCCAGGAAGGAAACTCTTTGGAGAGATTTCCAGTACCAGCAACTGTACAGACTTTCAAAGTAGAAGACTCAACATTCGCTATAAACCAAAGAATTCATCGGAACCTCATGAAATTCGTTCATACAGTTAATGGAACCGCCTGTGCCATTCCAAGACTCCTAATCACTCTCGTAGAAACCTTCCAAAAACCCGATGGAAAAGTAGATTTGCCTCCTGTATTGAAACCGTTCATGCCTCGGGATTGGAATCAATCTATGGAGAAATTCAAACTACATAAGATTAGATTTCTAAGAACTAAAGCTCAGCAAGATAAACACGTTCATAATGCCAAGAAGAAAAATACTTAAAATCAGAGTCTGTTATGAATATTTTTGTACTTTAGTAAACATCATGAGTTCTGATTAAAATGAAGTTTTCCTTTAAAAACCGGAAATGATATGAAAATTCTCAAAAATACATTTTCCTTATGTACATTTAAAGGTTTCTCAATGTACCCCGAAATTCCGTTTCATAAAATAAATTCATTCATTCGTCTCGCTTTTCCCCACTCCCGTCGCGGAAACATCCCCTGCACAGTTACAATACTTGAATTTCTCTTGTAATCTCCTTTTCGGTATAAACAAAACATCGCAAAAGATGCATCATCGCATCCTTGGCCAAAACTAAACAGAAAAGGGGTTCTTTCTATTCTCCTTGCGAATTCGCAAAACTTTGCAAATTTTACTGAAAAATAGTTAAAATTAAGCTTATCCTTTAACTAAATGGGTAATTAAATGAGGATGAACCATTAGTTAACTTGGGACATGTGCAAAATAACTTTTAAAACTACTTAACGCGTTAACTATGAACAATTGAAGATCAGCTGGTTTGATGATAACCACAGATGATCAATTTGAACAAGCGGTTGGAGGTTTGCAAAAAAGCGTTAAAACGCTTTTAACAAGGTTTTAAACTGGTGCATTAGATTGGAGAAAGTATAATGAAAAAGATGAAGGAAAGTGCCCCTTTGAAATGTTGTTGTGTACCTTCGTGTCCTTCTTCTAGTTCTGTGAAACCCGTTAAAAATGTTGATTTTTATCCATTTCCAAAGAAAAAGAAGTTTAGGGAGGAATGGATAGCAGCCCTTAAAGATATGGACATGTACGACAAGATTGTTGGAACTGGAGGAATTGCGAAACTGGATAGTTCATTCCTTTGTAGTAAACATTTCTCTAAAGATGATTTCCAACAAGATTCTGTTCTGGACAGCATTGGAAAACGGAGAGCATCCTTGTCCTGTTCAGATCGGGAACAACACAGATCTCTTAAAATTGGCGCAGTTCCTTCAGTTTTTGTCGTAATGAGAAGAAGCAACAGCGCAAAGTTAAAAGGAGACAAAGTTAATCCTGTTCAGAATGGAATGGAGACCAAGCAGAGTAACATGAATAAAAAGGAACCTGAATCTAAAGCCTCCCCTGCACGCCCATCGCGTTCCACTCGTGCCTCCTTAAAACCCTCTGGGACACCAGAAGTGACTCCAGAGCTTCGGAACTTTGCTGCTGTTGCGCAATGCATGAAGAATGCTGTGACATCTTTCAAAAAAGCGATGGAAAAGCATGATGAAGAACAGAGCTCAAAAGATCCCCTTGCACCCACCGAAGTAGTCCCACTTCCACCTGTACCAAATCCGGTGCTGGATATCAAATCAATTACGAAGAAAGAGCCCTTAAAACAGAGCAAGTCGCCTAACCGGAGACGTGCACCACCTCTTAAAAAGACTATTCGTACCATCTCCACCATCACAAATCGTGAGACGAAAAGTTTAACCTCATCTTCTTCAAACGCTTCTAACGCTGAAGTCCTACGAATAACAAGAATGGTGGCAAGGATATCCTCAGAGGTTGTGTCTTCAAAGATTTCTCCACCAAATACTCCTTCAAGCATCAAGGCCAAACAAACTCCGAACACAGTTGATCCGGCTTTAAATTCCAAGAAGGTACTACGGAAATCCACCCTTATACAAACTCTTGCAAGTCAATCCGCTTTGCCATCAACTATGAGACTTTCAGTTAGAAAATCTGAGCCTGTTCAACTTCCCTCTAGATTGAGGTCAAGATCTGCTTCGGTAGCTTCTTCGAAAGTAGTAAAACCAGAAGAACAGAACCGCAAATCGTCAGCATCTACAGTAAATGCAAAAAAGACTGGTGCAACTTCAGCTTTACTTGTAAATACTCCTGTTTTTGGGAAGAAAGCATCCAAAGCCAGGATAGAGATAAAGTCTCCTCCAAAGGTTCATCTCCCAATGAAAAGATCAGCACCTGTAAAGGTTTACCCTAGTGCTAAGAGAAAAAAGGTCACGACCGTAACTAGGTCCAGGCTAGCTATTCAACCCCCTGTAACATACAAGAAGAAGTCAGTAAAGCATAAGCAAAGCTTAAAAATATCCAAAAATGCCCACCGGAATTTAACAAAGGGAAACATCCGAAAGTGGAACAAAATCCCAATGAATTCTATGCAACCAAAGCTGCCTATTAGACTTCGAAGTAATTTTTTACGTTTTTTTGCTGCGTAAAAATTTAATTAATACTGATTGATTGATGCCTCACATTTTTGTTTTAGGTGCAAGTTTGGACGGAGAAGGAAAAACGGAAGAGCAACGAAAGGAAGTAACAAAGGTGCAGAACATGTTTTCACATGCAATTTTCAAAGTGTTCTCAGACGCAGCGGCTGACACGATAAAAAATCTTAACGATGGTTCAATAAGAAGACATTGAAAACCCGCCGCCATGGAATGTTGGTGATGAAGACGACGATGAAGATGAAGGGTAAATAAATGCATCTACGCTATTATTTTCTGATATTTTTACTTTTTAATTCCGGCTCTTAAAAAGCACTATACTTTAAGTTAGTTATGATTCAATTTTTCATCCAGTTTGGCAGGCAAGTACGAATTCGGACCCTATGGTTTCAACAATAGACGAGCGAATTCTCGTTATCCAGGTCTCGATACGAATGCAGACAGCGATGATGAAAGTAGACCGGGCGCTTCAACCGATCCACTAGGTCAAAATGGCCATGTAAAAAATGAAGTGTAAGTTTTCATTTAACTTTATGATTTTCATCTTATTAGATACCGCCAAATGTATGTAATTCATTGTTTTTTTAAATATTTGAGCAGATATGATACCCCGCTTTTGAATGGCTTCGGTTTCGATATGAGAATGAATCTTGAAGTAATGGATGGTCACGAAGATGGACCGCATCATCCCTCTGAAAGCAATAACGAGGATAATAAGGGCGAACTACTTATAACTCCTGATGGATGTGTTGGGACAGGTGGTGAATATGCGTCTTCAGACGTATCGGAAAATGCCGATGATAATTATTACGCTTTGATTCCTAATGTTGAAGTAAACGAAGAAGATGGTGACGACTGTGGTTTTGAAACTAGCGATGTAAATATTGTGAAATCGGAAAGAATTGGAGAAACTAATAGCGTTGATGATGATACTCAAATAAATGGAGAGCCATGCTCATCTTCTACCGAAAAAGTCAAAAAGGAAATCGGTGTCGATTAGATTACAATGAGCAATGTATAGGACAGGATTCAGGGGAAAGACCTTGTATTCGTATTAGACTTAACTTCATTGAATGATATTTGTAAATCGTTTTGTTCATAAATGCTATTTTACACGTTAGTTTAAAAAATATATTTAACAGGCAATGTTAGAGTAGTTAATCATTTAAAAGCAATTATTTATTTATTTCTACGATTTTAAAAGAGTTCTTATATTCGTCAAGATATAGATTTTAATTTATCACTTGTAACTCCCCTTAATGAATTGGTGAATGAAGTAATTCTCGGCACGTGTATCTACACTGTGGATTCACATCCAAACATTTCTAAAAAAATATTATTACAAGCGACAGATTAATTAAGACTCATATTTGTGTTTAAATATATACTAAAGAATGGACTTTTAAAAGATAGACTCACTTTAATAAAAGAAGTACAGGAATTCGATATTGTAGCAAAAATTTGCTGAAGTTGAGCATGATTATGAAGACTGCTATCACTGCTTGTAACATTAGTATCTTCAATTGGTGATGATAACTTAGCTACACTTGCATGCCTTGGAAGGAGTGGTCCAACGCAATTGTGTATCTCTCGTAACTGTGCCTGAGCATTTCTCCCTTTCCACGGCGTTTGGCCACGTTAACAACTCACAAAATATGATTCCAAGGGACCACACATCTGAAGGAAGTCCATACTCCCTGTCTCCAGCAAGAATTTCTGGTGAATTATATACAAAACTTCCAGGAGTTGGGCAGGCCATCCCGACGCCGTCATCAGATAGGAACACAGAACGATCAAAGTCTGCGATTTTTATTAGACCACTTTTGCAAACGAGAATGTTCTCTGGACAAAGGTCTCTGTGAAGGCAGTTTATTTGATGACAGAAGTTGAGCCCGTTGAGAATATACTTTATTATTTTCTTTGATGCGCAGGTTCCAAGTCCGGATGGAGCCTCTGTAATATCTTCACGTAGAGAATGATCACAAGATTCCAGAATTACGTGGTATTTGTCATGGAGTTCGAAATAGCCGAGTAGTTTGACAATGTTCTTGTGATTCATTCTCTTCAAGGAGTTGATCTCTCGAATTGCCATTAGTTTATTGTCCAAGTTTTCAATTGGGGTTGCAAATGGCTTGTCGCCAAATATTTTGAGGGCTACTACAGTATTCTCCTCTTTATCAAAATACCGACCAACCTTTTTAGAAAAATCAGATTATCTTAAGTTTCATAAATGAATGCTGCAGAGCATAAATTAAAATAGGAAAAGTACTCTGTTGCTTACACTTACAGAATTGTTTTGTTTCCCAGTATTTGCTAACCAGTGGATATGATGAAATCTATTTTCGAGCAAGTCCGGTGCGGAGCAAGCCCTACTTTCAAACGAGTTTCCAAAGTTAGTACTTACAATTTGCCAGCAGTTTTAAGGTCAAATTCAATTTATACACTTTTCTAAATAGGTATAGTAGCAAAAATTCTTACAGATACTTGTTTTCACCATCATCATTTAGTTTCTTTTTCATGTCCGCGATCAGCCTTCTCCTACTCCAAATGGAAAAGAACGTTTCCCACTGCACTTTCCTATTTTGTTCAAGGTGTTCCTTATTGCAAGCAGACTTAATATGACGCTCGCGAATTTTTAACCAGCCTATTTTCTTGTCATGTTTTTTAAAGGTAAAATTCTTATCCTGTTCCAAAGCTGATGAAAAAGAGGAAGAAGGAGTAGCCAGTGGTACGTAAAAATATTGCTCACTCGTTACAGTCTTAACGCCACGCATGCTATCTTGTTGGAATACGCAGAATCACAAATAAGTTATATGTTCTAAATTAAAGTCACTGAATAAAAACGATTGTGGCAAGCTAACCCTTTAGACTTCTTATATTCGACAACAAAGCAGACTTAATATGACGCTCGCGAATTTTTAACCAGCCTATTTTCTTGTCATGTTTTTTAAAGGTAAAATTCTTATCCGGTTCCAAGGCTGATGAAAAAGAGGAAGACGGAGTAGCCATTGGTACGTAAAAATATTGCTCACTCGTTACAGTCTTAACGCCCCGCATGCTAACTTGTTGAAATATTCAAAATCACGAATAAGTTATATGTTCTAAATTAAAGTCACTGAATAAAAACGATTGTGGCAAGCTAACCCTTTAGACTTCTTATATTCGACAACACCTTCCACATTTTTGTTTAGATTTAGATCATCATCAGGGTTTTCGAAATCTCCGTACGAATTATCTCCGGCTATTATGACACTCTTAGGTCTTTTCCTTTCATCACTACTGTCTCCTTCAGAATTCTCTTCTTCAGCTACGTTAACGTTAATATTGGGTAAGGATCTCTTCAATTTTGGTTCTAGTGCGCGATGCAATTTTACGAATGAGTCTTCATGGGAAGCAGCATCGGAGTTTCGTGATTCTTTAGAACGAGATTGGATCGCAACGGGTTCATAGCTACCATTACGAAGCGGTTCCAAGTAATTCCTTTCCAGCTTTGTTCGTGAAACTCTTGGAATATAAATAATGTAATCACCATCCTCTTCTCCAGATTCTGGATTTGCTGTCTTGTCATCTCCATTGTTGAATGCATATGCTCGAAGAGCGGTTAACGACTCCAGGTTCAATTCAACTTGAGGTGGATGTTGCTGCGATGGAATTTGGAAAGACTGAAAACATATATTTGGTTGTTGTGGTGGCAAGGAGTGAAGGAAGGAAGATTCCCTGGTAGTATTATGACTGCTTCGAGGATTACTACTGCTAGCAGTAAGACACTGATGCTGATCACCCCCAGAGGACCTTGTCAATCGACCGAAAAAATTGCAAATTCCTGAGCAAAATCGTTTAGCACAGCTCTCTCTTCTGATTTGAGTCGTTTGAGATGAAGCTTGTCTGTATTTAGGAGTAGACATTGAGGTCTTCTGCTTCTGCTGCTTGTTTACTTCAGGACGATGGTATACACAGGGGAAAACTTTGTTTATAGAAGAATGTATCCCTGCAGCATATAAATTATATGCTATTGGTTCAGAGCTGTAACCGCCGGGGTGGGATGTTAAGAAAGGTGTAATGGCTATGGTATGATTGCCCAACATTTTACTAGAATTACAAAGTGACTAAAAATCGTATCATGCAAAAACCTAATATTACAAAATAACTGCTATTGACGAAACTTTGAAAGATAATGCTTTTGAATTAGAACTCTTCTTTTTATACAGCATGCTCGAATTAACAAAACGAAGTATGCAATTGACAGGAATACTAAATTATTGAAAAATACAAATAAATTAGATACAAGTTAACGATTCTAATTATTCACCTTAGCAAAATGGATTTTAATGAGTATCAATAGGAATAGTATAAAATGAAATTGAGGATTTTACTTATAGTTTAAAAATTAGCTAACAGATTCTTCTTCTGCTTTCCTGAGCAATCCCTTTTTCTTCAATTTACGACTTAAATCCACATTCTTAGCAAAGTAAGCAGCTTCTCTTTTAGCAGCGGATATTTCAGCCCGGACCTTATGTTGCTGAGATATTCATTTCATAAGCTAATCTCTCATTTAGATGAATCCATAAAAATCTGCAAATTAAAATGAAGTCATTTTTGTAATGACCTAGACAAAGCTTTGAAAGTTACCTGTATTTAATTTATTTAACTCACCCTCTCAGGTACTTAATATTCCATAGAAAGTCATGATACTCTTTAGCTTTCTTTCCACCAACTGGCTGATTGTTTAAAGTTTCTGCTACCCTTTTTGCATGCCGTTTCTTCTTAAATTCAATCCAACCTTCAGTGAAAGTCTGATTTTTCGGTTTCCCCTTCCCTTTCCAAGGTTTTTCTAAAAATAAACCAAATCCGTTAAAATCACCCCACAAAAATCCTTCCTTCTTGTTAATCTAGTTTAATTAAACATACTTTCAGGCTGTAGAAACGACCTGTTAAGCTCTCCAAACCTAGAAAAATATTCCCTAATCTGTTTCACATTCATCTTTGGTGGAATCCTCGATAAATAAATTATTCCCGGTTTCACTCTTTTCTTTATCTTCACGTATATTCCCAACCTCCCCAGATAAATGCTTATCATCCGCCCCTTCAGAATTGTCCATTTCTTCGTCTTCATCCTCAGGCTCTTCTTTAATCTGGACTTCTTCACCGATAACCTCCTTTTCTTCCTCCAATTTCACTCCCATTTTAGTCCTCTCCTTCTTTTTTGAACTTTTCATTAATTTAATGTCACTTTAATTAAAACCAACTTAATTAACTTAATCAACAATTAAATTTTAAATGCATTTTCCTTCAGTTTGTCTCCAAAATAAACAAATTTTTGCACGTGGAGAACTTGACTCAAAAACGGATTTTAAAAGCATGGTATAAAGCACGTGCACGATACACTATTCCGTTTGTGTTGGGTGCATAATACATTCAAAAATGCACGATTTTATTGAAAAATGTATTATTCAACACAGACCGGATATACCTTCTTCAAAAACGTTTGATTTGCCTATCTTGTCTATGTAAACGGAAGGTACCTACCACCTTTATAAATACACTATCAGTATTGCCCAATACGCTACAAACGAAAAAAACAGCAGAAAAGGCTGTATAGAGAGGTTGTTGAACACCTGAGACTGGCGTTTGCAATCAAATTTGGCAATTTTTCCCCTTCTTCATACGTTTTTCTTACGTACTATAGACGTTTTGAGAAAAAAACTAAAATTCTTTAAAAACGTTTGATTTGCCTATCTTGTCTATGTAAACGGAAGGTACCTACCACCTTTATAAATACACTATCAGTATTGCCCAATACGCTACAAACGAAAAAACAGCAGAAAAGGCTATATAGAGAGGTTGTTGAACACCTGAGACTGGCGTTTGCAATCAAATTTGGCAATTTTTCCCCTTCTTCATACGTTTTTCTTACGTACTATAGACGTTTTGAGAAAAAACTAAATGCGTAGTGTTGCTGGCTGAGAGCAAACTGATTTAAATTAATTAAAGTTAATTTAAAAGACTGGGGAAGTCATTTCCCGACAATTGACAATCGGGACCCGATTTAAAGTTTAAAAACTTCAAAGTAAGACTTTTGGGTTTATCAGGAACTTTCAAAGTTACCAGAACCGTGGCCAACAAAAGCAGAAACGGTAAGTTTAATTTTAATTATCCTTCATCTTGCATTTTAATAAATTTGTAGGGGGGCATTGCATAATTTGAGGAAAATGAGAAAGGTTGCATAATACAGCGTGTTTAAGGAGAGTTTATTACGCAAGACTTCATAAAATTGCTCGTTAGGTTTTAGGCAAATCTAGAAATTATTAGCTTCATAGATAAGATGAATTGATGTGTAAATCTGTTGTTCCTGAAACTGTCAATCCACACAGGCCTGTGGTCGCCAGAAGCCAAGTGGGACATGGCTACCCCCAGGGTGGAAACGGA
>JAANSO010000843.1:0-22357 GCA_036507315.1 Lepidocyrtus fimetarius
ATTGAAATAGAAAGACTGCAATTCGTCACCTATTCAAATTTCTTTCATTATGGACTAGGACGGATTAAAGAAGATTGCTTGACGCTCTATATTCATCTAAATCTTCTTTTGGCAACTGGAACCTTATGCGATCCAGAAAAATGGTATGTGCAATGGCGGCGTTTTCATAACCAGGAGATTTTGAACTGGTATGATGGAAACTCACAAAGACGGATGTATGCAGAATATTTCGAACAAAACCCAAAGTTTGAGGATTTAGATGGATTGCAGAATTTGTTGAAAAAATTATTTCGAATGCTGTACCTGTACGATATGATAATGGCGGAAAGAGGAATAAAAGTTTCTTGGGAAGAAGAAGTTTTGCAGTGTGTGAACAGCTACTTTATGGATAGATCGAAGAGATTTAATTACTCTCTTTGGTGTGAACAGTTATATCATAAAAAGTAAATTGATGAAGTAAATGTGATTCTTTATTTAGTACACAATTTGTACTTTAAAACCAGTATTATAATTTATAAACAACCATAAATTACATTGAACAATTATGTTCGGTTAATCAGTTTTTATGAATTCGAATACGTAATAATAATAATAAAAGCTATAACTAAGAATATGTATTTCATAGAAAGTACAGAGAAGTCTTTGTTGTATTGAGAATTTAAAGCTATAAGTTTTCATAAGATTAGAAGTATAAAAAGTGTTTTTAATATCTTTTGAATTTTGAAGTAAGAAAACGATTGAGATCTATTGTCAATTTTCCAACCGGAGTATATCCACCCCTATACAATATTATCACTGTATGGTTGCTGAGATTTCCTGTTTGCTTCAGGAAGAGCCATCTATTTTTAAAATGAATTATATACAAAATATTAAATAGTTCAGTAAATGGGATTTAATTATCTTTTATACATCTGGTTTAAAATTCAAAATAAAAATGCATTTTCACATACTTACATCATCAATAAATTCAGCAATTTTTGCGATGTACTCTTTGCATGTCCAAGTATCGTTATGAGCTCCGGGAAGTCGTTGAAACGATTTAATATTAGCTGAGCATTTAAAAAACAACTCTTTCATCATCGCAGGTAGGAAGTAACTCATCATTACTACCAGAAATGAACATGGTGGGGCAAGATACTGCAGCAATCTTTTGTAAGCTCTCATACTACAAAAATATTCAAAAAATTGAACAATTGTCAATAGAACCTCGACATTAGTTATCTAGATTAGTTTATACAATTCTGGATTTGGATTAATCTTACCCGGTTCTTGTAGCAAAAGTTTGGGATCCATTTTAATACAGCCATTTGGAACAATTCTTTTGCAACCGATGGGATATTTGTAAATGTATTCTCAACAATTAAACCTGCAATCCGGTCTCGAAAATCGCATCTGGCTGCAAGGTCTATCGCCACAGCTCCACCTATATAAAATTAAAAATTGTTAGTCAAAGGGCTTTACAAATATGGAATAAAAATAAACTCGCAATAATATTTCAATGCAATTATAGAGTATACCCAAGGAACGGCCAAATACGATAATTTTTTTCGAATCCAAGTCTTCCCTTGAGTCAATATACTCAAATGCGGCCTGAGCATCGGCATAAAGTCCTTTCTCTGATGGAGTTCCCTGTAATAAAGAAATAAATTGTTGAAACACAGGAATAATAGTACTAAAATATTGGTTTGTCAAAATAATTTAAACAAGTCAATTACCTCAGATCGACCGTATCCTCGATACTCCACGAGTAAAACATTACAGTTTAAGTTATAGTAAAGAAGTTTCACGTTTTCAAGTCTGAAAATAGAAAAATGTAAATTAAATCAATTAAATGTCTCATTGGCTAAAGAAAGTGGACTTGAACGAAATGATTACAACACAACTCTGCATAAGTCGACATACCGATGGCCAATGTTCCCTGCGTTTCCATGAAAGAAAATAACGGTAGGGACATTCCGATTGCTTAACCGGTTTTGCTTGACTAGGTATCCATGAATTTTGACCCTGTCTTTTGTATGAATCCAAACATCTTCAAATTGCATGGAATATCGTGCTGGAGAATCTACGTAGAGCCTCGCATCAATTTGGCACTTCCGGTTGATAGAGAAAATAGTCCGTTATGTGGTAACTTAAACCTTAATAAAAGTAAAAAAATGATTATTTAGGGTTAGCAGTTAGCACAACAACGCACATGTACACAAGAACCATAGATTATTGTGATAAGAATTTGATATTAGCCTTGCCATCGGGGAATTCATCCCACATGTCTTTGGGAACACAAATATTTCGAAGAAGTAAACGAGCAGCAGACGAAGGAGACACTCTGGGACAAATATGGAAACATTTTGAAAAGTAACCACGTGAAGGTTTACTTTCACTACTTCTTCGAGTTGATTCTTGTGTTGTCTGCAGCGAATAACTCTCATCGTCGGTTGTGGATTGTACATTGTTATTGTCACAAACCTCAGATTCAGCAACATTATTGTTGTTATTACTTTTATCCATTGGATCTATATACTTTTTAGTTACTTATATTTAAAACCTAATGTCTTTTGATTAAAATAATCCTAACTAAACTTCAACTTTCAGCCAGCCTAACCCCCATGAGCCTGTTTCTGGTGCAGGTTTGGATTTTAACGAATTCCATACGAATGGTATTTTAAAAACTATTAAAAATCTAAAAAGTTCGGTGTGGTAACTACAAGAATGTAACCATATGAATGCAACTTACTTAAAATTGCAGCGATGAGAATAAGAAAAGGAAGAACTCCTCCATAGAACCAAGCTGCGAAAAAGAACACAATGACGAATGAGGAAGCCCATTTCCACAATTTGAAGAGGATTTTCAACAAAGTCTTCAAAATAGTTTTGATAAGAGTCCTTGACGGAATCTGAATCATTGAAAGCGGAAGGGATGGAAGCGGATGGTGAAGAAGAAGAAACAGAAACTCGAACGGATTTATTCCCTGCTTTGGGAACAGTCATAATTATTAAGATCCACCTTCACATCAATTAAAATCCTTTGATGCTTCACGTCCTCAACCTTTAAAAAATGTCATTTTAATTTATCTCTTTTAAAACAGTTAATGAATTTCCATTGGAATCCAGTGGAAAAATTTCACTTTGAAATTGCAAAATTCAAAAGCTACCCACCTTTATTGCTCCATTATTGCTTTCATAAGAACTGTACCATTACAATTTTGTTAAAATCGCAATTAAATATGAGACGTATTAAATTTAACCATGCTGGATCCCGATTAATCTCGATTTTAGTTAATATTTAAAGGAAGATTTATATGTGGAAGTCAAAAAATTATTCTTTTGAACAAAAACTCGTCAATGCTAAAAATCATAAAATGGTCGACTACAGAACTTGAAGTTTATAATCTTTTGCTAGATATATGCATATTTAACTAAAGTTGTTTAATAATTTATTTAAATGTCAATTAGCTGCAGATTTAGCTGAAATTATTTGTCAAGAGAAATTTACTTTTCTTAATTCTTTCCTTCACTTTATAAACTCAAAATGCAATACATCACATCGATCACATCTACAGTCCACCCACGTAGTACTTGTCAGCTGCAGCTGATGGTTTTGCTACAACAAAGATCACTCCGGGATTGTAGTATGCAAGATTATGCAATTATAAATGAGTCATGAGAGTTGGATAGATTATAGAAGTGTAGGAAAATTTGATAATAATTCAAAAAAACTTTGATTGATTTGACGTATGAGCGTGTAGACATTTATTTTATTGACTGGAAACTGGAATGGGAACATTTTACATCCTTCGCGATTTAATGATTTTTAACGATTTATAGTGTCGATGTCAGAAAATGCGTGCTTTTGCTGTCTGGATCGAGACTAGATTTATGACAGTGCAGTAATTGAACTTTAACAATTATTTTTAGTTAGGTCGGTGTTAGATAGGCTAGTCTTTACAGTATGATCTAGTTTTAACAAGTCATATTAATGTTTCATATTATTCTATCCTCATCAGATTTAAAATATATTATTCTGCTTCAGTGATTCATCTTAACGGCTAAAAGTAGTACAATTTAGAGCAACAGAAAAAGTTGGTTGGGAAAACGGAAAACCTTATCCTTATCCTCTACCTTCATCTTCACTTGCAAAGTTAAATAATCTCCGCATGTGTCTTGGAGTGTATGTATCGAAAGCATTCCTAAATAATTCTACTTGAAACATGGAACGTCCATATCTAGTCTGAAGAAAGGCAGCTGCAAGCATCACTACTAAAGATAGCGTTGTCCATCTGTATCGAACGAAGAGGAGTCGACTTGTAATAAATAAACAAATTGTCTCGTCGGGCAGGTGATCGACGATTATTGTTGCTTTCGTCATTCCACAGATTTTGCTGCATTTCTTTAATTTTCCGCCCTCTGTGAATTAAGGAGCTTTCCTGTCCTTTGTACTTTGTCATCAGCTTGGTTGAATCTTCCATCCAAGGTTCCAAAGATGTAAGCTCGGATGGTAGTTTGGCTAGAGCTTGATGCATACTGGCAATATCGGTTAAACTTTGATCTTGCAGGAGCTTTTTGGATTGCTTTAAAACTAAAGCCGCTGATACAAATATTGGAATGAGATGTGGGGGGTCAACTTTTGCTTGGCTTCCTAACATGTAGTCATATAATCCTAAATAAAAATTAGCAAAGTATTTTATCAAGGTATTTGGATATTACAAATTAATTTAATAGCAGAAATTCATTAAATTAATGAAATTGACATACTAAAAACATCAGAATCATCCGGTAATGTGTGAGAAAACCAAGTTAGAACCCAAGGGAGACAAAAGGCAACAGGACATTTTGTGTCCACCACGATCTTCCTAAAAAGCGCCTTATCTTCCTTCTCAATAATAGCATAAATAGTATGAATTAGCTCATGGGTACTGTCCATAGTTCTTTCCATATGAGGTCCCAAATTGACTTCGATCATTTTGTTGAGACAAAGGTACGCAAGGTAAGGATTGTTTTGCACGGAGGCTACCAAAAAGGAATGTTAGTGAGATGTCGTGGAATCCTTGATAGTAATGAGCCTGCGGATTCCGTTGGAGTACGGCACATATCAAATTTGACAGAACTGACTGCAAATGATCTTGTTGAGGATCTGAGAGACCAGGTGGAAATCGTTTTAAAACTCTGGCTACGTCAAGTTTCACCTGTAATTGTTTTGTAAGGGCATTATTGGTCATTCAAAGATATAACCCAAAGGTTTAAAAGAAAGGAACTTTAGAAAATTTACCAAATTTTGAATTTGCTGAGAAACATCCGGATATTCCATAGTAAACGAACCGCCTCGTCCTTTGGCCAATTCTTTAGGAGAAATTCCTATTAAAAGTGTCCATGCATGTTCTCTCAATGCATCTAGAAAATATTTTTTAGTTAGAAAAGTTCTAAAATCTCATTATGGTTTAAATATTTGTTATCCAACTTACTTGAAAGCAGACCACCTTTCCCTACAGCCAATTTTCTTAAAGTGTGCACATCTTTTGATGCCAAAGCCCCTTCAATCTCATTTTTCTTGGTAATATCAACTGAATCTGTGTTAGCTATTGTACTGCACAATCTAGAAATCCCTTTCCTGACTTCAACGCTGGAAGAGGAAGGTGAACGCTTGATATTGGAACCATTCATTCCATTCCCATTACTAACACTGCTGTCAAACTCTGGAGCGTCTGAGAAGCTCCCAATACTCTCTGCTTCCTCCAACGTAGATGAACTATTGGAAAAAGTACCACTTCCCCCTCCACATTAAGCACCCGTCCCCGTCGTCCCCATCTTTATCATCCGAGTTTCCCAGGACACTGGCAACTTGAACATTAGATCTGGAACCGTTCTCTCCACCTCCATTTTCCTCCTGGCTTAGCACATCCTTTGCAGAGAAGTAAATTGAATTTCCGGATGTTAAACTAAAGAAAGAACTGTCTCTTGACGAAGACACCGTGTTCTGGGATTCCTCTTCCGGAGTGCTCATTTTGTATTAACCCTAAATATTCCAACTTTTGAAAGGAACTATCCAAGTGATGGTTAAAATTGTCAAATAAACACTAATCAGCTGTGCTGCACCTCCATTATGTTTCCAGTTAATAACCAAAAACTGGGATTTAAAATGAATTTAATAGCGTCAACAATTAAATTTAACTTTTGCGTAAATACCTTTTTGCACAGTCACTTTTACAAGATAAACAGCTGCACAATATTTTATGGTCTACTTCTGGCATACTAAATTGAGGAAAGAAATAGTTAACATTTTGTACTAACATTTAATTATCATTTTTAATTATTTTACGTGTTTTGTGGTGGATGATGTTGATTATGCACTGCATTGCACATCATATGGTATCGTGTGAACTATTTTTTACGTGTAATTTTATGCAATCTTTTACGTAACAAAAGCACTACAATGCTCAAAAATGTACTTTTTGAGATGCTTTTACATGTTTTTGAAAGGTACAAAAGGCACAATTTTTTCGTGGAAAAACAAACGTGAAGCAGATGATTAAAACCAGTTTAAATTTAAATTATAATTAAATGGAACTTAATTTAAAAGGATTTTAAAAGGTTAAACTTTACTTATCACTGTCTGGAGGGGGAATCTGTTTTAAAGTTGTTTAATTAAGTGATAAGCGATTTAATAATCATTTTGATAAGCGAATGTGTTCAATATAAAAATTAAAGTAAAAATGCGTAAGAATCGACCGCAATTACCTAAATTAAACCATGAAACTGTGCCACCGCCACCGTTGGCTCCGCCAAGGAATTTAGACACTGCGACAAATCTTTCAGTTGAAGGTCGCACCGTGCCAGTTCATGCGGATGAGTTGAAAGTGATTTCGGAACTGGGACGTGGAGCTTATGGGGTTGTGGAGAAGATGAGACATGAACCAAGTGGGACCATTTTGGCTGTGAAGAGGATTCCTGCAACGGATAATTCAATTGAGCAAAAAAGAGTTTTAATGGACTTGGATATTTCAAATGAGGAGTGCGAATTGTCCTTTCACTGTGCAATTTTATGGAGCTTTGTTTCGGGAGGGGGATGTCTGGATCTGTATGGAAGTGATGGACATATCCTTAGACAAGTTGTATCCGCTTGTTTACAAACAACGACAAACTGGGATCCCGGAGAATATTTTAGGAAAAATTACATATGCGGTAATAATTTCTTTAATGTGGGTTTAAAAATTAAAACTTTGATTAACTAGTTCAGTTCTCATTATGTATGTTCTTATTTCATTACAGGTAGTGAAAGCTTTGCAATACCTTCATTCAGAACTGAAAGTAATTCATAGGGATGTGAAACCATCCAATATTCTCGTTTCAAAGGATGGACATATCAAAATGTGTGATTTTGGTATTTCCGGTTACTTGCAAGACTCCGTTGCAAAAACAATTGATGCTGGATGCAAACCTTACATGGCTCCAGAAAGAATTGATATTTCCGGTGATCCTTCCAAGTACGATGTTCGCAGCGATGTTTGGTCTCTAGGAATCTCTCTAGTGGAATTGGCAACAGCGCATTTTCCTTATGAAAGATGGGGAACTCCTTTTGATCAGCTTAAGCAGGTTGTGACGGGTGACCCTCCTTCCATACCAGAGGACAGAGGATTTTCATCAGAAATCAGAGACTTTGTTTGCCAGTGCCTTAGAAGAGTTTATACTGATCGTCCTTCATATGCTGCGCTTTTACAGCATTCGTTTATTTCAAATCTGGAAAATGATAGATGGGACGATGTAGCTCAGTTTGTCACCGAAATAATAGAAAATTAAATCTTTGGAAGAACAACTGGAAATGTATAATTTTATATTCCTTCATGTAAAATTCATTCACAAAGAATATATTAGCTCTTCCTGGTAAAACTATTATAAAAGTAGCGTTTACCACCAGCAAGACTGGAAATGTTGTTCAAGAAGCTCATGTGGCATATAATCTGTTACCTTTTGTAGTTTTCAAAAAAATCGAGACAAAGTGCCCTTCTACTGTATTATGTGCCAAATGTACCAATGCCAAAAAGTGACTTAAAATTAGATTGACTAGATATTTTGTTAATAATCTAAATAAGACATTGGTTATTGCAAATCTAATATTACTGTAACTAATCCTTCTTCCAAAAAACAATTACTATAAACGTAGTACTATTTTTGGAATTTGGTACATATTTAGCTGGGATCATTAAGCTCTAGCAATTAACAACGACAATCAAATCAAATGTGTGAGAAACTCCTGTCTGTGTAGATAAGTAGTGTAGTTATGTCGGTTTGCAATATATAACCTTTAAAATATTTGCGTTTTTATTACCGAAATGATATCTCAATCTATTTTATCAAAAGACAGTCTTTGTTTGGGGGGAGTAACAGCTATGCAATCAATCCTTATACCTTCCTGCACAATAAACGAAATATTATTGTACTAACAACGAAGTAATTTTAAGTTGTAAAAACTACTGAATACTCATTGCTTACTTAGAGATTCAGAGATTCTTCATATTTTCGAAATCTTTTCGTTTACTCATGTAATCTTAGGTGGCCAAATAGAGTATGACCAACTGTTTCATGTTTTAAGAGTAGTGTTGCTCATACTCATCCTTTACCATTTAAAGCGAAAGTTAGTAGTCATGAAATGCTACAGAAAATGAAAGATGAAGAATTGCGTTTAGAGACTGCAAACATCAATCCATGGACATTTAAATATGTTGTAAAAAATAATATGGGGAAATCCCATAATTGGATATCGCCTAATAATGCAATGGTAGAAAATATTTTGGAAAACATATTTAAGCCTTTTGTAGATTTGTGTTTATAGTCAAATATTAAAAACCAGTTTTTAAATTAATTTATACTTTGTTAATAGGTTAACAATTAAAGAGTAATAAAACAATCAAAATCAGCAAAAGCTTTATGACGGTGACCCAAGAAGAAATTGAAGCAACTGGCATGCTGCTTCTAGAATTTTAGTATTCAATTCTCAAAGTACTAGTAATTCTTTTGTACATCAAAATCTTTAATATTTACTTTTACTGGACTTGATTGTATATACTTGCACAGATAAATTCCAACGATTAGTCAAAACGTTTCATTTAAAACTTCAAATCAAGTTACTTCATCCCTACTTTCAAACCAAGTAGGGATGTCCCCCTAGCCAGGGGACCCCACACAAGCAACCTACAAACAACCTATAGAACAATAACATTGTCGATTTTGTAATTTGCAATTGCATCATCGTCCGTTGCTCAGGTAAAAAAGTTTTTTTTTGTTTTTTCACAAAAATGTCATCAAATCAATAGCGCGCTTGAGACGATTTTCCAAAATATATCATGTCCAGTTCAAATACTCAATATCTCTTTTAGTCTTATTTTAGAGTAGTTAGTTTCACCACCACCACAATTTCCAAATATTACTAAATTAAAATTAAATAATTCGAACTTATCGGGTGACCTTTCCCTCTCATTAGTTAATTAAGCTTGATAAAATAAAGTACGATTAAGTTTGAATGAAGCTTCGATTAGAAGTAGTAGTACGGCTACTTCTCTAGAAAGTCGAAGTGGAGCAAGATGCGTCTCCAGACTTTATTTTTATCAACCCTGCTTCTATTCCTTCTCGGGTTAACAATATCAGAAGGAAAGGCAGAGGAGGGAGAAGGATTTCAAGACATTCTTGACCAAAACTACTTGGATCTAGATGGAGGAGCTGTTGCTGGAAGTAGCAATAAAAATGCCGTGGGGAAGCCAAAGCGAGAACAGTAAGAAGAAACAAAATTTAGTGGCTGCAGCATCCATTGCGGAACGAACTCAAAAACATCTTAGCCAGCTCCAGCAGGGAAACCGAGTAGCAGAAGCCAGCGTGAAGGAGTCGTTGGTTGGAGCCGTTTCTGCTCATCAGGCTCCAAAAGAGTCTGATGAATCTGCTATCGAAGCCCAAGCTCGAAGATTTATAGAGCAGCAAGTCGCCCCAGGAAGTGACGCAGAACAAATCGAACTTGAGTCAGATTTCAAATTGAATGATAGGGTGAAGAAAGAACAAGCGGAGGCTTCACAAGGTGAAGGTGGAGAAGAGGAGGAGGTAGAAGTGGAAGAGGAGGAGGATGCCGGTATTGAAAAAGGGCCTGAGAAAAGGCAAGAATATACTATTCCAGATGAAGCTAGTGATGAGGAGGCTTCTGTTAAGAAAAATGACCAGGGCAGTAGTAAGACTACGAAAGGTAACGATCCATATAAAAACGTATTTTTTATACCTACCTTTGTCACTGCACCATCATCATGTTTCATTATTTGTTTATTTTATTCTCATTTGTAGATTCTACTGAACAAAACCCCCTGGATTTCTCATCGCAGCAGACTACTCCTGAGGATGTGAAGAACGATCCCCCAATTGCACTCTTCACTATTGCCAACACAAATATAAGCAGCTCGTATGAGAACCTTCCGTATCGAGAGAAATATCAATGGCAGGATGCCAAAGCTCCTTGCAAGACCTTTGCTTTAAAAGTTCCCGATGAACTTGCTGAGAAATCCATGTTAAATCTTTGCATCTTCAGGCCTAACTTAGAGTTTCCGGAGGAGACGAAAGTTTTTATTTACAATCCTCAAGTAAGTCNTTTGCTTTAAAAGTTCCCGATGAACTTGCTGAGAAATCCATGTTAAATCTTTGCATCTTCAGGCCTAACTTAGAGTTTCCGGAGGAGACGAAAGTTTTTATTTACAATCCTCAAGTAAGTCCGAGGAAATAACGTTTATTTTGTGTTTAATTCATGACTAGGTTATACGAATAAAGATGTTTATTGTTGGCCATACAGCAGGAAGAAGAGAAAGAGTCAGACCAGAATGTCTTGGGTCATGTTATCAATTCACCGGGATCAATCGTAGTAGGGAAAATAGTGGATGGGTAAAAAATTACAATTATCCTTTCTCATTTATAAACGTCTATTCCTTAAAATTGCTATTGCTTTAATATCAACTTAGTTCTGAATTCGTGTCTCTTTGTCCACACAGACACTTTTACGGCCAAGTTTCCATCCCAGATAAGGACTCCCTTTTTGTTGTAGAGGACATTAACTTGTTGGACAAGCTAATGCGAAGCAATCAGAAAACGCTGAGGAACATGTTGATGGTGATGCATGCTCAAGACTTGAAACAAAATAAAAAGATGGTTTATAATGCTGTTGTGACCAAGGGCTCCAGTTTAGATCAACTTTATGCAATTAACTGGCTCAATAAATAGCAAAAATACTTTCCTTATGTTCAGCACTAGTCACAATTCTTACATTGCTGCTGGAGAGCCCACCATTCATGTGGATGAACATGGACAAGTTAAATTACGTAAGACATAAGAATGAGCAGATTTCAATTGAAACTCAAAATTGTTTAAATAGAAAGAAATAGTCATTTATATTTACTAATTTTCTTTTTAAAAACTATTGTTTTCAGAATCGGGAAGTAACAAGATTAATGTTATAGATGACGGTTCAATTAAAATCAACAGTAAGTTGTGTCAAATTATCATATTTATTAAATCAACATTAATGAATATTTATTTTATAAATAAGCTATCTCTCAATACTTTCAGTTCCCGACAAAATATACACATTCCGACCAAATGGAAGGACTATTGTGAAAGAAGGTAAAAAAGGTGGGTTTGAAAGAAACCCATATCTTATTCATTTTCAGAGCATTTAAGAATATTTTGTAGTATTTTGTAGTTCAACCTACGCATTTACAAATTGCTCATTTAAAAAATATTAAAATTCTACTGCTATCATTTAGGTATGGAGATGCGAACTCTTCAAGAACATGAGGGTTCAGTCGCTATTACGGCGTACACATCTTCGTCCACGTATGATTGCGTTTTGCCCACGCCGGCCTTTGACCCTAAAAGGTATTTTCATTTTCATATAATGTAAAATAAGTCATCATTAAGTTTCACTTACTCTTAGAAATTGATAAGAAAGCATACTACGATTTGTAATTGATAATGTTGGCAGAAAGGGAGGCTATCTCTGCAAAGTATGTTTGGCCATGGATGAATCCTTCAGAGAATATTATCTGAATAGTTTAGCAAAGGAGGAGAAACAGGAACGTAGTTCAGACTTTTTCCAAAATTATTTGGGCAACAAGGATAATCGACCGAGTTTCTTGGATCTTCCGTTCAATGGATCTAGATGGTGATAAGCAGCCAGACAATATTGGCTTGGATTATGACTCCTCTCCCTTAAACTGGACTTATCCAGATGTGGGCGAAGAGAATGTCAGTGAACAAGACATCGAACTATTTATTCCAATCTCTGGAAACATATAATTTTGCGGATTGTTGTTTGGGAATTGGATTCACAATGAAAAATCTCCCAAATGATGTACTTGGGCAAAGGACTCAATGTAGGTTTCAGTGACGGCTTTGTGCAATACTAACCGCAATTATTATTGTTTTATGTTGATTTGTAAACTTTGTTTTGGAATAATTTATTTTTATTATTTTGATAATCCCGCAGCCAAGTATGGACCCAGTGGAGTTTGCGCAGGAAGAACGGGAAGAATTGCAAGCAATCTGATTATCATGTCAGCGAATAACAAAAGAGGAAACTACAGCGCGATCACTGAGACTCAACTAATCTATGCTACAGCTAATCAAATAGGATTTTCTTTGGGAGCTAAGTCAGATGAGAATGGGAACGAATGATTGTGATGAGTTCAAAGATGAACATGGAACTACTCGTCATTACCTTATGTGGGGAGATGTGATGAGAAATACCACCTTGGAGGAGCATGTTCTAAGCTCTTGTTCAAGGACTGATATCTCAAAGACCTTAGGAACTTGTATCTCTTCATGCTTTGACATTGATAGACATCCATTCTGTGGAAATGGTGAGTGAACCTCAGTAAAAACAAACTTTCCAAACCATTCATAGATTCAAAAATTACATTGACAATTTGATTTCTTTGTTTTTCAGGTATTGTTGAAGAAGGTGAAGAGTGCGACTGCGGCACTGAGCTCTCCTGCAAGAAGCAAACCTGTTGCTTTTCTCGTTTGGGGTCACACCCATGCAGAAAAACTGGTCATGGATGTACTTTTGAATCCAGCGGTTATACTGCCTCTCCCTTTGGAATGTTCCTTGTTTTAACTCTTGCCTTCCTCTCAACACAACTCCACCGCTGAAACGTCTTCTCATCCTTCTCTTCTGTTCCAATATTTGAAACGAAATCCGATATCTATGATAATGATGCGAAATTAACAATATGCAAATTCTTTCGGAAGTTAATTATCAATTTTTAATAAACTCCACCGCTGAACAATCTTCTCATCCTTCTTTTCAGTTCCAATATCTGAAACGAAATCCAATATCTATGATAATGATGCGAAATTAACAATATGCAAATTCTTTCGGAAGTTAATTACCAATTTTTTAATAACTTAGACCATCAAGGGAAAGCAAGACAAATAAAATTTCAAGTTGGACTACCATTTCTTAAAAATTCAGTTCACTCAACCACTAACTTATTCCAAACTCATCCAACATTCATTATACTTCTTAGCCTTACTGTATTTTAACTTAGCCATCAAGATTACCAGGTAATCTTGATGGCTAAGATTTTAATTAGTAATCGTCATAAACAGTTAATTATTATTAATCATGCTGATGCTGTTCATTACTATCAATCATTAAATTATCAATTTTATCATAATTGATAATCATAGCCTCATTAACTTGTTTTAAAAGAATTTTCTGTGCTCGAACTAAAAAAGCTTTTCTCTTTGTTCTCTTGAAAGCATTTTTTCATATTTTCAAATACTGGGGCGTCTTGAGCTCCACCGCGAACCACTTTCTATTGAATGTTTACATTTGTCCTTGCTTGCTATCATGCGCTAGCTCACTATTGTGCTGAAGTGCATTTAATCCTGAATCAATTCATTATTTTTTAATTGTTGCAATTTAATTGTAATTTAATTATTTTCGTGTCAGAATAACTTAAAGTAACCAAACTATTAAATTAATTGTTAAACGCACAAAAATGAAAACAAAAGGAAAGAAGAAGATGGTGGAAGGGGAAAGTAAATACGAAGAGGATCACAGTAGCAGTGATGAGGAAGCACCGGAAGTTGTTTCCAATTCTGCAATGGAAAGTAATCTTAAAACGCTACAAAAGGAATTGGCTAATTTGAAGCAAAACTTGCGACAGGCAGAAAAGACAAAGAGAAGGAATCGACAGGAATTGTTTATTGCACAGAAGAAGGTAAGCTCAAAGTATGATGAAATGGCTTTAATGTTTAGTCTATAATTTAGGTTTTTTTAAAATTAAAATATTTATTTTCCAGGCAAAATTGAATAACGTAGATGCACCCGAGGACGAGGATGCACCTGAAGATAATGCCAACCTAGGAAATAAACAAGTTGATAGCAGCGATGATATTAAACCTGCCCGGCCAAAGAGAAAAGTATATTCATCGTTTAATGTCATTGTGGAACCGCTTTCCAAATCAGATAATGTTCGTGCAGCAGCAGCTCTAGATTTTAAATCTCGTCGTCTAGCAAAAGTCCCTAGAGAGAGTGTGAAGACTGCAGTGATTTCATATAATAGAAAATTACAGGCCAGGAAATAATAGTAAACTTTTAAAATAGATCTTGTTTTTATTTTCGTTGTAATAAACTTCAAACTAACTTGTAATGTATCACATATCACAGGCGAAAAGAACTTTATTAGAAAGTAGGTTAGTTTATTTTAAGCAAAATATAGGATTTACAGAATAAATAAACAAGTTTGTACTTTGTATGAGATCCATATAATATTCTTCTTGCTAGTAGTCTATGTACTCTTTTTCATCAGAGAGTTCCAAAACTTATCACAATTGAGTTTCGCTAGAAGTTCTTGAGCTAGGAATGAGCTTGTTAGCTGAAGAATTGTAGTTCACAGGTTTCGCTTGAAATAAATTCTGAACCGTTTCCAGTACTGATATGAGCTCTGTGACATCTTTCTCAGAGGAAGATTGTTCCAGTTTTCTTATTCTTTCCAAGGCTCTGGAAAGGGCTTCACAGCAGTAGGCTTTTTTCGCTGTAAGCTTACCTTTCTCATAATTAGCAACGAGAGCCCATAAGCTAACACATGCCAGCTCAATTTCTTCAAGATCGGTACTTGACATTAGTTTTTTCGATAACATAGGAATAAACATATCTGCAGGAAAGCACAATGCAGAAATGAATTAACTATATAATCTAAATCTAACAATGCATATTTTCCTTGAAATAGCTTAAAACTTACTTTCAGTTATCAGTCTACCCCTGTTCGATGAGTTAAATGAAAGATTACGAAGTACCTTCAAAGCAAGTATTGAAGAAGGCGGACTATCTGCATCGGCCAGTTGAACTAGTATTTCCAAGCATTCTGGAACCTAGAATTCAGTTGACATTATTTAATTAGAAGTTATGTGACACGTTTTTAAAACGCATAACTGACATGATATAACATACCTTTGCCATACAGATTTGCACATCGGAATGCACCGAAGCCTGCACTAGAAAGTCGAGGTAATTTACTTTCACAGCATTTTGTTTCTGTCCCCATTTTTTCGTTTCTAATGCGTGCATTTTTCTCACAAATAACAATGCTGGGCTCTAAATAAAAATAGAATATTTTGTACCAGAGAAAGTTACTGTAAAAATGTTTAAAAACAAATTAGCACTTACTTTCAGTAGGATGTTACGGCACTCTTGTACAAAACATATATTTTTAAGCAATTCAAATATAATTTCAATAGTTTTTAAATTGGGCGAATTGTTCTCCACGTTTGCAACTTCTTTTTCCAATATTCCTACATTTTATTAAAAATTGAAAATAGGTTTATGCAAGAATAACATTACATATAATTGTTAATGAATTGCCTTAAGCAATTAGTTGCTTACCCAAAATCTCAATAAAAATACTTTGATGAGTAGGAACTCTGCGAGGAAGCACGCCGACAATACTGGAAGTCATGGTCAGTGATAATGCTCCTTTAAAATACAAAACCAAGTAAGCTGATTAAAAAATAAAGACTCATTTTAATTCTCGTTCTTACTATTCTTATTACCTTCAGGATGTTTTTCGGTAAAATTCAATAGCGTCTCTATGTAGGCATGTAGTAGACTCTGATCATTCTGATTTGACCACCATCCAAATATTTTGTGCAAAATATCAGCAAAATTACTTTTCCAAGCTACTCTCTTAGCTTCTGAGCTGACGTAAAATAAACATGAAAAGAGTTTCATGTAGCAAAGGACTTCACCATAAAGAGCGTTGGTACTCTACAGATTCATAAAATGATGCATTGTTACAATCAGTTTTAAGCAATAATTTAGCAATATTTGAAAGTATATTTTAAAATACATACTCTTTTAGCAGGGCCCCTTGCTTCAAAGAATTTATTTCCAAAACTTTGTAGTTTCTTGATACAGAACTGTATTAGATCATTATTTTCAACTGCATAATTAACCGAAGACTCCGAAAGAGTGAGTAAAGCTGTCAATGATTTCATGGACGACAAACGCTCTTCAGTGTCGACGGAATTTTTCATGATATTAATGAGGTTTTCACATAAGGTCTGTCCAAAGGTTCTGTCCTCCTTCCAGTTTCTACATAGGAACGGATGTGATGAAATAGGCGAGTCTTCAACTTCTATTCCACCCGCCCCTTTTGTTCTCATCGATAAAATACTCAAGAAAGCGTGTGTGAAACTGATTGCACAATTTCTGCTAACAGGTGAAACAGAAACTTTCAACCAGTCTGTTAGTTTAGCAAATAGAATTTCCTGATGGGACCATGCTACCCGTTCCAGATCTTCAAAATTATTGCCGGCGTCACAACACAGGATGGTGCCAAGAGTTAAAACGTTCCCGCATAAAGCGCTTAAGACCACTTGGGCCTTTTCTCGAAGTGTCTCTGAAAAAATAAATAAAATATTTGATTGAAATGAAATAGTATGATTGCAAACTTATATGAATAATAATTAACACGTTACCGTGAGTGGCAGTAGGTATTTCTAAGTCAAGTAAACTAAACATTGTAGAAAGGCATCTCTTCTCCCCGATTAGAATAGTAGAAACAGTTTTCCCTAACTGTGACAAACAAATGAGCGCTTCCAATACACATGATATAGCAGTACAACATTCTAACCAAACTCTTCCAGTAGCTTCCGATTTAAGGGGATGATTCAATATTATTCTGAAAACAAAACAATTACCAATAATAATAAACCTTGCGAATTCGATTATTACGAATGTTTAAAGGAACCAAGACTTACTTAAACATCATTTGACAAATGCCACTACTAGTAACATCCTGAAGTGCAGCTTCACATTCATGAGTATTTACGGAATCGCCAAGTAGAGGCTGTAGATAAGCCATCAGTATCTTACAAAGGACCGTTAAAACTTTCGGAGTTATAAACGGTATTCCTTCAGAGCTGCCTAAATGTTCAGTCAAATAGAAGAAATGATATTTTACCATATAGCGTTTCTCAGATTATTTAAATGCAAAGGTATATACGTTGTAATAGGCAAATTAAAGCGCTTACTTTTGGCATTGACTGATTCGCCAGGACGATCATCAGATTTGACATTTTTTAGAACGGCTGAGAGTTTGCTGGTCCACAGAGGATGTGAAGATAGGCGACATATATCAACTAAAACGGGAAAGTCCGTTTGAAGTATTTTTACGAGTTCATAGCGCGTAGTTTTATCTTCCGAATTTAGAATATTCAATACAACCATTCCAGCTCTGTATTTCGTATTTGCATTATTCTTTGGATCAATAAAAGCACTAAAAATATTACCAAAAATATAGTTAATGGCTAAGTTGAATAATAATTTGTTCATCGGTACTTTAAAATATTGTTAATAATACGTTGCTTACCTATAAGAAAGATCCAACAGTGAATTTATCGAATTTTTGAAAGACATTTCAGCAAAAACCTTTTTGGTATGCATTGAGGCAGTTAAAATTTCGCATAATTGAAAGGCTTGAGATTTTACTCGAATATCAGAAGACATGGATAAAATGTGAAATGTTTTCCCACATCTCTCAATCCAATCTTTGTTAAAATTTTTAAAATTATCATTTTGCAACACTGGAACAAGCATATGAGAAATGGACACACTGAGGTAGTACAATGAAGCGCTGTTTTTATAGCCATCTAGAAGACTTCCGTTAGCTTCCATCACCAGTATAGCGTCCGTCATTCGATGAATTAGGGCAAGAGGCAATATGGGATTTTCCCTTAGTTTCTCTTGAACGATTTTCCATTCGCTGATGTTTGCCAGACATTTAGCGACCGCCGTTAGCAATGCTATTGGAAGAGTGGGAAATGTCAGTAAAAATTAAACAGAGAATAATATCTAAATAATGGTAATAATGTCGGGCATCAAGAAATATTCAATTTACCAAAGTTTGAATACGAAGACTGTTCTAAACTGTGGAGAACTATTGTGTAGATTTGAAAGAGTTCTAGCGTGATATCGTCTGAGATAAGTGTATTACCATGCTTCAGTACAGCTCCATAAAAATCAAATAGAGAACGAAGGAGATCGGTAACTGCAGTTCCACCGTATCTCATTTCTTTTTGAATGGCCGTGTTTCCAAGCAGTTTCAGAGTCGTGCAAGATTTTTCACAGCACAATGGAGTAATCCATTTAAAGGAAGCCGCACTAATAACATGTTGCAAAATAAATGTGAATAGGTCTAAAACACGGCTCAACAATTCTTCGTCTCCTTCTGTTCTTGGCTCAACACACAAGAATCTGTAGAATGTATCTCTCCACGGAACGTCTTGAAAAATATACGCCAAAGAATCCTTTCCAAGTCTTGTGTTGAATACTATGGGAAGCAGAAGATCTCGAATCGAGTCTACAGCTTCCAGTACTTCTTCATGACTACTTGCATTTTGAATAACGTATAATTGTTTTAACATTCTTGCTTTTGGATGATTCTCAGAAGCGCTGTCTTCCGTAGAGTCCTTTTGTTGATCGGAGAAAGTTCCAATGGACGGATCGAATAACTCAGAAAATCGAAGCATATGTTCAAAAACCTCTGGCCAACCTTTCCTTATAGCTTCACTACATGATATACTTCTCAGCATATTCCTAACGTCTTTTGAAACGATAAAATTTTCATTGTGGAACTTAAGGCAGCTAAGTATTGAAGAGCTGACCATACAGAGCCCAACTGTTGTGTGATAATCATTCTTTCGCTCCCATATATGTCCTAATTCCATTAAAATGCCGTTGAGGGTCATACTGAGTACTTTTGAATCCACTGGGAAAGTAGTAACGCATTTTAGTAAAGTAAATGCAAAACTGTCGAATACGGTCCAAATATGTAAGTCGTATGAAGTATACAGCAGCGCTCTAGAAAAGCTTTTGAAAAGTTGAGAAAAATTTTCTAATAAAGCATCCGTTGGAGTTGATGATCCCGTTTTCGATGCCATTCTCGAGGAATATGACGTTCCATCATAGTCATAATTATACAAATTACTAGATTTCTGAAAAACAAAATTCATAATACTGCTAATTTGCACAGATTTTTTAAATAGAATATGAAAATAGAATACTTGCCTGGTCTAAATACGGAACCTCGTAATGATCACTGCAGTTTAGCTGAGCCAGCCGAAATCGAAGAAAATGTGAGATTCTCAACAGTGTTTGAATAGCTGTGTAGGGTATTTTCCGATCTGTCCACCTTCCGACGGTTACATGCTCCAAGGCCTAAAAGTTTAATCGTTCGTTTACATTAATTAACGTTTAGGTATAAGATTTGCACTTAATGCTCCTTTTTCCTTACAAGGACAATTCCCGACTCCTGAATAAAGAATTCGGACGGATAATCCATCACCAATGTGTCTCTAATAAAAGTAACAGTCATAAGCACTAAAGAATCATTCGTTCCAGATAATGAATCCACAGTTGAATGGATAACCCTTCGATCAGTCCCCGACAAATATACTGATGGTACGAAAAATGAAATGTTTTGAATCCATCCCTGTTCATTTCCCAGTGGAATACTGACACTCGTATTTTTTGATTGCTGTTGTGCCTCCGGGGCTGGAGTGTTTCTATTAGAATCACTATTATCCCGATACAAAGGGGTTCTGCTAGCTTCTTCGCCATATCCCCTAAAACTGTAGGGTGTGTATTGAGACGAACCGAACATGTCTAGCTGTCTCGAGGACGATGATGGACACGTTTTATTGTCGTAGAATTCAGTTGCCGACTCTTCGAAGCTAAGTTCGTATTGTCCGACAACAATTGAATTCAAAAGGGCACCAAGCTGGCACTTGTAGTAATCACCAACCAAGTATGGCAAAAATTTTGACAGAATAATATCCAAATTGTGTAGTCGAAGTAAATCCCGAAACTCCTTGTTCTAAGAATTAGTAAAAAATCAATAAAAGGTAAATAACAAACATAATGCGGTTGGTTATTTCAAGATATCTCTTCGTGTACCTTTGATAAATTACAAAATAATTGAATCACAAGTTCAACCCCTTCAAGCTCTTTCCCATCTAATCGCAACTCCTTATTTCCATCAATGCTTGTCCCGTGAGTTTCCTGAACTTTTATTAGCCATTGTTTGCAGCGATCCAACAAATCGACACGATTCTTTAAGCTGTCCGATGAGACTATTCCACACTCGAGCTTCCGCAACAGACATTTCACAGCTCGAACCCTGACGTCCAGCAACTCATGATCTAAAAAAGTAATAAATGTAATTGAGGGACGAGTTTGTAAAGATAAAACAAGTTTCACAATACAAATAGGCAAGTCTTTGTGTGCGTGTAGAATCCATTACTGGGTAAATATTAATAAAAAAAGTTGGAAGTTTGGAAGAACTTTGGTCTACAACACATGCACTGTGCTTAATTTATTATAATGACATCCATTAAACCTGATAATATTTTGAGACTCTCTCACTAGCCATTCTCTGAGTTTTTGACGGGGACGGCTACTACAATAGATTCAGTAAACTTACCCAAGTTAGCAATAAGCTCATTGGTTCCATTACTTGATGGGCTTGTATCAAGTCGTTGTGAAGCCATTTTAAGATGCATATAACCACTTTCCTCTCTGGGCTTATATCCATTCATGATGATTAGGTTTTTGTATTTTCAAAGTTGAAACTAATAACGGGTGTCTGGAACCCGAAAGAATCAACCAAAATACCTATCAAAGAAAAGTAATGGAGAAAATCAACTACATAAGTGACTCAAATTGCTTTAAACAGATACTCCATCGCAAGTCCATTACCTCTAGGGCTGGAAGTAGCGCTATTAGGTATCTATCCGTACCAGGAAGGAGAAAAAGGGGAAGGAAACCTTTACATTCTACCAGTCACCGCATATCCCGAGAAAGTTTTGTCGCTTTTACTTTCACCTTTCACTTTCACCACCACCGAATAAACTCCAAGGAATGCAATCCTATCAAAGACGGGGATGACAGCCTGCAATTAATCAAGCATCAAACAGGTAAAATGAAATATCTTGACGCATAAATCATTAGTAATTTCATTCCAAATGCTTAATCACTCAAAAAAAGTACTAATCAGGTCTGTAAAAGTGTATTCCAACTCATATTTTTATTTTTACAGAAAAATCATGGGAAAATTTTCTCCAAAATATTATTTTTTGCTGCATTCTGAAACTATCGGCTTTGTAGGATTCATTTTAATGATTGACAAGAATTACAAGCAAATCTCATCTTCAGAGTGCATCTTATTCTTAAAAAGTTGTCACCTTCCAGAGATGCCTGGAAATCACAATTTTGTCCAGACTATGTCCACCTTTTTAAACTGCCTATTTTACTGGAATATTGATCAAACAAGATGAAGCTTTTGGAAACACTGGATAAGTTCACATGTCCAGCATTTTTCTATTTTTGGAAAAGCTGTCGTACATCATCGGCCGTTATTAACTGCCAGATTTCATGACAAGCTTCAATTACTTCAAATTTGCTGGTCAGTTATAAATAAACTGCATTTTACTATTTTACAAAAATATCATTATTTTTCACTAATAACAAAATAATATTTACTTGTAATAGTACCTTTTTGCTTGTATTTTTGCAAGATAAAACTTCCAATTTAGTCAATTTTGAAGAAATTTGGAGTAAAAACTGCAAATTTAAAAATCAAAAAAATACAAAACATGTAGTAAATTTGTTTGTCAACAAAACCAAAAGTAGAGTAACGAACGAGAGGGATTTCCCGCGCTGCATTTTTAAAAAGATCAAAACAAAAACATAGCACAACTGGATTTTCATGAGACTCGATTGTAGACTCCTGTGTCTGATAAATGCAAGAATCAGGAAATTCTTCATATTTTTAATTTA
>JAANSO010000844.1:0-22357 GCA_036507315.1 Lepidocyrtus fimetarius
AGCGTATCTAATTTGCCCTGTGAACAGAAAAAGGAGCCACCTTTCATTTTTCGAGTTTTTTGCCTTTGATTTCCATTCAAGAGAGAGAAAAGGACTTTCATGTGAATTTTTGACACGACGATGGAGGAAGGAACATTGGAAATTATGTGAATGTGTGTATATGTATATGATATGTATGAGCGAAAATGTCTTCCATTATTCATCAGAGTGAATTGAATATTGGTATATATAGAAGTGGTCCCTGTTTTTAATCGCTAGTCTTTCAAACAACGGTCCTGAAGTAACCTTAACACAATCTAAATGAAATGAGTAGAGTAAGCAGATGAGCAACATTTTGCTTTGATTTTCTGAACTTTATGCTTGTGCCCTTAAAACTGTATTCATTGAGGATATATATATGCAGACGTAGAAAAATTGTCCGGTAGAAAATTTAGCATGACGGATACGGTTCCAATTTCTCAAATTTCCCTTTTTCGTTATTGTTGTGAACCCGGGTATGATGACGATAATGAAAGCTTAACTTCACACAGATTTGAAAACGTTTTAACAGAGCTGCAGATGTCGCGAGCCCGAGCTATCTATAAGTCGACAATCATTATTATAATTATTACAGATGAGAATAGAAAAAGTAAGTTTTATTCATACTTTCTTCTTCAATGGAAAAATAATGTTTGGAATAGCTGCAGCTTACTTAAATACTTTCTGTACATATTTCTTGTCAAATGAGCACACGTCGCTCGTGTTTTAACTTGGAGATGATGAGAATTTTGATGGAGGGTGAATCAAGTTGAAAAAGAAAACCCTCTTTTTGTAGTTAGTACAAGTATTAAATACATTTAAGTGGTAAAATAGTATTTTCCCAAGACAGGCGTGACGAAACGGTTTTTTAAAAATCGCCCTTTATATTCCCATCGTATATTATCGATCATTCGACAGTAAACCTGGTGGAGCACATGCACGTCCAAAAGGAGAAAAAGAAGAAACAGCGGTAGTGTCAGTTTCACCAACGGCACCGTCCGCCATCATATCATGGCTGAACCGACAACCAACGCCGACGTCGTCATTGCTAAAATCTTGAAAAATTGTAAATGAAATCGCGTCTATGATTATTGCAATGTAATTCAACACCATGTAAGTTTAACAAATTAGTAACGAACCGATAATAAGTCTCAACTTGCCCCGAATGGAAAAGTAGATATTTAGAAGCTAATATTAAAAATCCAACACATTAGCAAAATTAAATACAATTCCAATCGAAACACAAAACAGGGTTGCCATTATTATTTTAATCCTTATCTATCTTTATATACATGGCCAATAATTTCCAATAATATTTGCTTTTGGTATTTAAACTATTAAATGCATTTTATTGCTTCCGAAAAAATAAATTCCATCATTAATCATTGAATTTTACTCAAAAGCTTCATTTTAAAAACAAATCACCAAAAAATCTTTAAAATTTATTTCTGATTCTTACAAATTTCATCAACTGTAGCGTTTAAAGTAGATTTTATTTCTTAAGAACACCTTTTATATGAAACCGTGGAGAATCCTTTCACCCAGCTCAACCAGCTTCATTGCCAGTTTCCTTTCACTTTGTACTCTTTTTATCGGATTTAGCTAGTCTAGTTTACAAAAACAGCAAACTATCATTTGCTTTACAAAACAAATTCTGCTGCAATCCAATACTAATTCGGTTACAATACAAGTTTTTACAATCATTACGATTACGAAATCATTTTTATATTTTCAGCTTTTCTTTAACCCCTCCCTTTTTTATAAGGATGGAGTTGAGAGGATTTGCTAAAGTGAAATGGTTAAATGGAATATACATTTTTGTATCCCTTCCTGTACAATTCTTCTCATCTTGACTTGTCATAGATTTATTGTGGCTTAGATGGGTTCACGAAAGGTGTTTTAATGTTTTTATTTCTCAACATCTGAATTCAAAACCTAATCTAAAAGCTAAGCTTGCAGAATCCTGCTTAACTTTATTTCATGAAATTCTTTTTATTCCGTAATAAATTCATAAATGGCAAAATCTCACAAATTTTTTGTGCCTATTTATTTATTAGTTTCGCAAAAAACTAGCATCACTGAATGCTCCTAAATAGCGTAGAGAATAGTTGTTAAGTAAGTATGGAAAATCGTCTACACGGCGCAGCTTTTGGTGGTGAATTAATCAAAAGATTTGTAAATTTTCATCGTATGAAGTCTCCCCAAAGCCCTTCATTCCTTATAAAACTTTATTCGAGCCAACTTTAATATAAAATTCTTTTATTCTCTCTGTATACTATTGGGAAAGTAAAGCTCTTGAAATTAAACAAAAAAGGCATATAAAAGTTTGCGTAAAATATCAATCCACACATACATCGTTAAATATTCATACTCTCTGTCATCCTCTTCATCAGTTTAGGAAAATAAGCAAAAAAATAGTTTTCTGAATATTATTTAATGAGACTTGCAAAGGAACTAAAAAGCAATGAGGGAAAAGGGAGTGGAAAGATGAAAAGGTAGAACAGACTGAGAGAAAAAAGGTGAGCAGAGAGACATTGAGAGAGATTTGTAATTTTTCTCTGTATATTATGTAGACATAACTAATTGAGTTTATTCACGGTTGTATATCAGAAAATTTAAAATGTTGCTTGCTCTGGTTGCATTTGCAAGCGATGCTAATTTATTTTTCTCTCTTTTTGTATGATTTAAGTGAGAGAGATGACCAAAATGAAAATCATACCAAATACATAATAACATGTAAGTTGTACAATCAGCTTTAGTCCTTTTGCAGAACAAAACAACGGCCATTATTCAATTTATACTTTGCATGTATTACTGTTACTGTAAAAATTAAAAATGGCAATGACTGCGACAAAAAATATGAAGATGGAAGGAATTTATATGTTTGTTAAAGGTAAAATGAGTATAAAAGGCATATGTCAAGGTGGTGGTCGATCTTTGAGATCTTCGAAAGTTAAGGTTTACTCCCTTGAGCCCAGCCTAAAACTTTTTTCTGAGATGACTAATTTGGTGTAGAGAATTTTGCGTAAAGTTGTTACATTGGGTTTAGGATGGAATGGAAGAGATATGGTTTTTACCAGCGTGGAAAAAAGAAGAGAAGAGCAGTTTATTAATTTCTGCTTCTGTTCACGGGGCAATTAGTCACTGCTCATGGGAAAAAATTGGATAAAGAAGGGTTCCTTTTTTCAAACTCTGTAATAATTTTGTAAGGAGTAGTGCGTTTCTCTATGCTTCATTATCTTATTTGGCTACGAATATTAGCAACTTTTCCCATCTTTTTCCCAGGACAATGCTTAATTTGTAATAGTTCTTTGTGGTGATGATGGCTTTTGCTTGTTGTAATTATAATTATGTAAGATGGATTGGCAATGTGTATAAACTGTGTGAAACATTGTGTCTTTTTCTTCACAAACGGTCACAGTAAATCCTCTTGACTTTTAACGAAGTTTTTTTTAATTCGTTAATCAAATGGGACTAATCAGTTTAAGCATGGCTTGTACATCTATCAACGAGAAACACCAGTTAAACTCTTCTTTTCTCTTTTGCTATATTAGATTCTGCGCTAAACAAGGTGTGATGGGATATTACTGATTTAATTTGTTATCCTTTTCTGCTAAAACTCTGAAGAAAATTAGTTTTTGATGCTTCTGCTTGTTTTCAGAAGATGACTATAATATGGTTGTATGAAAAGTATGCAATTTTAAATTAATTTGCTTCGACTACTTCAAAGATGAATTTATTAACAATGACTGAAGTGCAGTGCAAAGAATTGGTTTTAGTGCTTTCGATTAGTCTTGTTGGTTATGTCATAATTGAATAATAATTAAGTTTTGAATTAGCTGTAGCAATTGATGGGACATGCAGGGATTATCTTTATTTGAACTTGACTTTTAACTTGAAAAGGAGAATTTTCTCCGGAAAATTTACCAAAAAACCACAAAGTATATTTGTTTTATGTAAAGTGGAATTACCTCAACAAATCAGTCAAAACAAATTGTCGGAACATGAGCAGGAGCTCAATACAAGAGTTTATAAAGTTTAAGAAGAGGAAGAGAAAGAAAAAGTAAGCCGCAGGCTTTTACTACAAACAATTCGTTTTTATTTAAATTCATTGATGTTTCTTTTCTCCGCTGTTTCTTGATCCGCTCAAAGTCAAGCTTAACTTGTAAATCAGTTGTGGACAAAGACCACATCGAGGCGAAGAAGTCACAAGTGATGACAGAACTAGGTTGTAAATCTGTAATAATGAAAATTTTTGTCACGATTTATTTCACACTTTAAGTGCAATGATATACGCGCATAGTTTCTCTTTTATAGTCTTTCTCGTTTGCTCATTTAAAGAATGAATTTTCAGTGTCCAGTTAAATATTTTTGAAAAACAACAAAAGGAAGAGATCGAATATCTCACACTTCATTCATCCCAATTTTTATTATCTTCTGCTCTTCTCTCATTTCCCCTTTTATTTAGGAAATATTGTAAATTCTTGTAAAAAAGAAGAGGATATGCCGATGTCATTGATGCCACAAGACATAAGCCACAATAATGTCATTCATATTTGTTACAATATCATAAAATTACTTGTTTAGAGTGCCGCGCCGCACACATAGCTCAAACAAAATCCATTCAGTATTTCTGACCAGTGTCCAGTTTCCCTTTTATTATTTATCGTGTTAATGTTAATAATAATGAAATAATAATGAATAGTTTAGAAAAAATAGAATAGAACGCAATTCAACACACAAGCCGACCACCAACTAATCCCAATCAGAACAAAACGTTGACTTTTGTAGGTTTGTAGCACTAGCAGCACCCAAAATATGTTTGTCATTGTTGTAAAGAGACTTCATTGTTAGCTTAAAAGTCATTTTCGTTGGGTGATCCTTATTCTGCGATGATGATGATGACGATGAATGCAAAACCCCTCAATTAAACGATTCTATAACAATTCTTTCTCATTTCTTCTGTAATAATGTGGAGGAGCAAAAGGGAAAAGAATTCGAAATTTAAAGGGCAAATGCATAATTATTTGGAAGGGAAGAATGTAAAATACGAGGAAATTTACTGTCCATTCCTTACATTACAAAATGACAGCTCTTTCTTTGCAATACTACTGTACGTTTACAGACTTTTCGACTCTTTTCTCATTTTTATGCAATATGATAATGTATGCGACTATAAAACACTTTCAACTTTATTTCAGATGTTATCATCATTGTAATAATATATGTGATTGTATGAGATTGTGTTTTGTGTGTGTGAAAGAGTGAGAGGGTAATAATTAAGGTGATATTGTGCAAAGGAAAGGAACACCCATGGGGTCAAAAGGCACCGCAAGTGTCAACAATTACAGCCCCGAACTAGGCCCGTGAATAGCGTCGGCTCTTTGAGCAACAGCTTGGAGGTCTTTCTATCTCTTTCTGAAGAAGAAAAAACACATCAGCTCACAATACCCCGGCTTTTTCACTTTATTCTATGAAACCTCCTCGCCATTCACCATTCTTCTGTTGATGATGGAATGTTTCTCGCATTTTTAGATTCTTTTAACATTTTTGTATATTAGTCAGGAGGTTTTTTCTTCTTTTCAAAGAGAACAAAATGACGAATGTAAAAAATTTAAAAGATGACATTACATATACCTCTACACATTTAAAACCTTATATTTATTTCAGGGGTTGACTTTTTGACTCCTTTTGGGTTATATTTTTAAGTTTTCATCTGCAACAACTTGCGGCTGCTCCTGTTATTCATCCTAGACATATTTTCATGTAATTTGCTTAGAAAAATATCAACCGGGGTGTTCTACCTTCTTTCTTCCAATATTAATACAAATTTCTTTTGAAAATGTACAAATTTCAAAATAAAAATTCCTTTTCATATTTAAACATTTAAATCAGAATTTTTTATAAAGTGTATGACAAGAACAAGCTTGTAAATTGTTTAAATTGACAGTAAAGGAACATTCCTATTGGGATTGTGCAATATGCGAAAGTAAATTGAAGAGTAAGTTGATTTGTAAGAGAAGGAGCTTTATGATTGTAAATAGTAAAGCAAGCGTGATAAAAGATGATGTTGAGAAGAGGGAGACAAGCCAAACCGTCATAATGATCACGATTGCGATCATATCATCGCCACCATCACTCACTACACACATTACCACTGTGTGGCCAATAACTATTTGTATTGAGTGAATGCTCAATTGAAGATCAAAGGGGACCACCGGTATTGCATTGAAACTGATATGTTAAACAACCCGAGAATAGAGAAAGAAGGAAAGGAGATGGATTTTCAATGAGTGGATAGTTTTCAATAGATTTTTAAATGCTGTGATAGTGAAGATTGCGATGTAACAATGAGAAAGATCTATCCGTCTGTAAGATATCATATCGCACATCACAATTCATAATGAAACGTAATAATATCAAAATGATTCATTCTTTACAATAGTAAATGAGTCAATGAGACTTTGCCGTTTTTAAACACTCACTTAAATATTCACACTTTGATAGCATAATGGCGAGATTTTGTCTTCAATTCATCAACTTTCTCCGAATAAACGTACAAGAATGATGATGATTGTGATGGTGGTAGGTCCTCTTTGAAAATATATTTTTGTATTGAACAAGTTTTGATGTGTTGTAAAGATGATAATAAAATGACTGTGATAAGGAATTGTGTGTGGATATTGTATTTGACATGTGTTTTCTGACAATTCCACTTTGTGAATTTGGATAAAGTGCGTAAATCATCAGTTTTATAGAGTATTGATGTTGTAGATGACGATGATGACTATCAGAGTAAAAAGGAAATTGACATAATGACATGAACTTGACAGGACACCGCCTTCGTTTAAGAATTATTCAGTTTAGGGAAGTGACTTTCTTTGATGTGATTTGAGGCTTCTTTCTTTATCTTACCTGTTCAATACGCAAAATTCAAAGTACTCGCCGACGTATTTGCGTGAATATTTGCCGAAATTATGTTGACAACGACAACGGCATAAATTCTAACAAATGATATTGGAATGCAATAAAAATAAAATATTTTAGGAAGGAAATCTAAATGCTGGAAAAGTTTTGGAACCTTTTAGGAAAATTGTGCTTGGATGACCATAAAAATAAAAATTGTTAATATTAAACGTACTTTACTTAGATATCACGATACCAGATTGTGGACTGTATCCAGCGTTAAAAATGATAATATTTATAATTTTTTAAATGATAATCGGGAATGGTGTATACCGGATGACATTTAAATGCAAAGAATCGTAGTTTATTTTATAAGGCTTGTCTAATTAACAAGGAAAGTTGTCCATGCTCTTGCATCAAATTATGTTTAAAAATAGACATTTTTTCACACGATCTTTCCCACCTCCTCCTTCATTTTTCCTGATCATAAATTATCTTCTTTTTTCATCTTTTTGTCTTTGTTTGTGTGTGTGTCATTTTCACTCTTTCTTCATTCGTTTCAAATATTTAAGTTTTACATATTCACCCTCACTGTCCACTATCTTTAAAATAGTAATAAATTATCGAATTGAAACAGTTTAAACCATGAGATAATTTTCTTCTGTCTGTCCACGTCCCTTCTATAAAAAGAGAAAGATCGTAAACACTTGTGTGTGTTTTGTCATGAAAATACGCATCACCGACACGCACTTAATTCGAAGGTATTCAAAATTTGAAACAGTTATATAAGGATGCGCTTGAAACAGAATAATGGGGAAATGGATTAAATTTTTTTTAAAATAGTCTTAACAAGCTTGACAGGTCAAGAATCAAGTGGGAATCAAGGAAAATATAAAAATAAATGAATAACAGGAAAAGTACAAGGTACAGCTACGAAAAACTTAAGGAAAGTTTAAGGAAAAACCTATTGAAATGATTTTGTAACATGAAATATTGTCTTTTTTTCGTCGTCAAAAATCACAAAATGAAATGACAGGATTTTTTTGTCTTTTTCGTTCCTTAATGCATTCTAAAAGTCTTCTCAAAACATATTTTCTTTCTCTTTATTAACATACAAAGGAAGAGGATTAAAAATTAATAATTTTTGACTGATTACCCGACGAATGGGAGTCGAGCAAACGAAGAGAGGACGAAGACTTAAGAGAAAGAAAGAAGGCTCACATTCTAAATGCAAACAAAAACCTTTATCTCTTCTTTGAATGACGCTGCAACGCTGCTTCTCTATTTTCCTGTAAAGCTCATCTTTTTAGTTATAATTTATCATCGAGATTGTCCTTTTTCCTAAAGATGAACATGCAACACAATGAACTCCAAAGCTAAGAACTTTCTTTTCATTTTAATTTTCAATTTAGTGAGCGAAGAAGCTTTTCTTAACATGTGACATCTTACATGGTATGATTCTCTCAAGTTTTAAAAGCATAAGTACCTCCTTGATTTTATTTAGTATCCTCTTAAAACGAAATAAAACCTGTGTTCTTCTTTTATTCCTCTTGATACTGTCAAAATTCACAAAGAACGGTGACATATTACGAGCAAAACATGTAAAAGTAATTCAAAGACATGCGCAACCAAACATGGATGATATTTTTCTGTTTGTAATTGGCATTAAATGAAGATTATCAAGTTTTTCTTCATCATAATCATTTTGTGATGTGTGTGCATAATAAAAAATGAGTAAAGTGGGGAGAGAATATCATTCGCGACTTGCGACGTGTGTGTGCTTTTTGAAAAAATAGAAAAGCTGTTCTTGAGTGATTCTCATGTTCTCATCTTCCTATGATTCCTCATAAATCACTGGGTATTATGCCAAAAACGTAGAAAGACGGTACCTAAAAAGGAACTCGACTGGGAAGAAGAAAAATCAGGAGGAAGATATTAAAAAATGGTTTACTTACCGGGCGACAATCATTCCGTGATATGAAGAAAAGAGGTGGAGGTGGAGGCGACCGCGGTGGTGGCGGCGATTTTTTAATATTTAAAAAATTACTGTTAATAAGAGCTCCATAATCTGATCTAAAGAAGACGGAAGGGAGAAAAGGAGGCATGACTTACTATGTGTGAGGCATATTTAGATTTTTAACACTTTTCTTAGACTCCCGAGCGAGATATCATTCACATCAAGGAAGTACAGAGACGAGAGCGACTTACAAAGGTTTACAGTTTTTTAATTCAAAGCTTTATCTCGTTCTTGATTTATTGCTTCCCTTATTTGAGTAGGGCAAAAAACAGCGCGGTTTAAAAACAGTTTAAACTAATTTTAACCTTTTGCTGCAATCGTCATCATGAAAAAATCTTGTGAGGTTTACAAAAATGATAAAAATGGATTAATTGATATACAGAGCTTCATCGCTGTATCATCTTCGTATTTAAATTCACAGGGATTCCCAAATCATTCAAACTTGTTCCTTCCCATGAAGAAAGGAATTCTAGAAAATCCGGGCTGCTGATAAACGGAGCGGAGGAATTAAAAGAATTTGATTCCGCATCTAAATCAAATTCTGTACAATAAAATAATACCGAATATACAAATATATTACATAATATGGTCAAAATTTTCACTTCACTTTTGACATTTTCATATCCAGGGGGTTACATAACTTTGTATCTCTTAACAAATCCTAGTAGATTTGCTTGAGCATGAGAGATTCGGTGTTTTGAACTAAAAATGAATGGGAATCGACCCCACGAGGTCTTCGCACCCTTTTCTTTCCTTCTTCGGTGATTGTTACAAGAAGGAACACAATACGAAATCTTCTGGGTTGTTATTACAGTATCAACTCATTCACACCTGTTTCAATGGCTCATCTTATCTCCGCTCTCTGTTGTTATCTGAAGCATGAATGGATATTTATATTATGTAATAAGTTAAGCTTTTATTTTTGTAAATACCAGACACAGTTTTACCACCACATTCTCTTTTAAATTCTTGTGGTCAAAAGATGGACTTTAACTGCTCAAAAGGCACATAAATTATCTTCATTTCCAAATACATCTTCTGGAAATAAAAATAGATTTTTTCTGAAGGTGAAGGAGCTAAAATTATTTTAAATGATTTTTTCGAAAGATATTTCCCATTCATTCAGTCCTTCAAGGAAACAAAAAATGTTGAGAAGTTTAAGTGTTGGGAGCTCTATTAGATTTTGGAAGTTCCTTAAATATACACTAAAACCATTCCCATCATCATCATAGTTATTGTAGTGATATTTACTGAAGGAAAAAGTGTCATCATAACTTGATTTATCTCTTCTCTGAAGAAAAGAAGAAGGTGTTTGTGGGAGAAGATGAAAATTAAAAAGGCAAATTTATTTTCTGTTTTTTATGGACAACGGACGCAATTGTGTGTTCGTTCTTGCTTACATGACTGTTGAAGTTTTAGATGAGTTGTTGTCTGCGGTAAGAAAACTTAGGAGAGAACAAGATGAAGGCAAAATGTAGAATTTGTTCTTTGTAAAAAATACAAAACTGCGTGTGGAGTGGATTATTGGAAATGAGAAGGAAGAAAAGTGGTAGACAAGTCGCGTTTTAAAAAAATTAAATTAAAATACAATGCAAAGCAAAAGAATAAGGAAAAGCGACAAGTGGTGTTCTAGAAGAACGTGTCCTTTTCAATCAAACGCTTCATTTAAAAAACATTTTGTCGCAGCTAATTTGGCGTACTTAAAACTTATGGGTTTTCGAATAAAATGCAGAAAGTAATCGTTCCATACACATTATTCCGACAGATCCATCTTTAGTAAAAATTAAAACGTTTGCTTTCAAAAACAAAGTTCGTTGCAAAAGTTTATCATTTTAGACATTGTATGTAATCCTTGATACTCAATCGTAAAATAATTATATCGCTTAAATAAGCAAATAAACCCCACAGTAAATTATTTTTAGTGATTTTTATTACATTTAAACCAATAGTGACATTGAGCGACGATTTGTACTTAATCTTTAATTCTTCAAAATGAAAATTAAATTCTTTATTACTTGAATAATGCTAAAATATCTATGCACGTTCACGAATCATATTTTCAAGAAAAAATCTCTAAAAAAACAGAAGGAACGTTTACGATTAAAGGAAAAATGTAAATATCAAATTGTATAAAGCTGTGGCCACGGTTTTTTTCGAAGGCGGTCCAAATGCAAAGGGTGTCAAAAACACATCAGGAGCAAGCAAAACTCCACCTCTCTTTGCATCTCTCTGTTTCTTGCGGTGCCTTCCACACTTTAACAATGCCATAACTCTGCTATGTTCTCTATTTTAAACTTGTTTCTTTTACATAAGCACAGGTAAAATATGTGAGCATTTCTTATTATTGAGTTAATGAATGAATTGAGATTTGAAGGAAGCAGAGAAAAAAGAAGACAGCCCACACTACGGAATTTTATGCATATGCATGCAAGATTACATGATGATGCACAATAGTTTTTTAAATACTACTCAATAAAATTTATTATATTACCTTATCCGTAATTTACCTGTACTACTATTTTGATGGCTTTTCCATTGTGTTCTTTGAAATATATTCCTTGCCAAATTCACGGATTCACCGTGCTTTTTTCCTTTTTTATTTTGGCTTTATCCAATCAACAGGAAGATTTGTAACTTGATTTTTTAAACCTTCCTCTGCATTGCTTGTTTTTCCTATTTATTCAGTTGTTTATTAGCCAAAGGAAAGATGGTGATTTGCTCGATCGTTTTTAAATGGATTTATGAATTAATGAAATTAAAGCTTAATATTTTGAAAATTTTATTAAAATCATTTTTCCAACTACATTTGAATTAAATTTTAATGAAATAAGTAAGCGATTTAAACTTAAATTTTAAACCATTAAAAATATGTTTAGAACAGATTCAAGTGATTACTACACGAACTAACAGCGCATTTATCACTTTATCAGTATTTTTATGCAAGGGAATCTCCTCGTAATTTTTAGTAATCATTTATCTTTTCCTAATCTTCAGAGTAATGAGACAAAAATTACGCAAATACTAAAAAATAACATTAATTTGCTTTAATTAAGTAATTTCTAGTAATAATTAAAATATTTTATTTTGCTCTTCCGAGACTTTGAAAATAAATCTGTTCATCTCTGTGTTTTTCTACAATTTGACAGTAAAATCAAGAAAATGTTGTATATGACGGCTTTCAAAGGAACAGTGAGAAATGATGAGTAAGTGTGAGGTGAAGGTAGGTAAAGGAAACGAGCAGAGTTTGATTTTCTGCTTTGATTTTTGTTTAAATTTGCTGTTGTTGCGGATGTTCCTTACACATGTAAGCATTGTATTAAAAGGGTGATTTGACGATGATGATGATCTGTTTTGTTGTTGATGCTGTTGTGTAAGTCGAAGGGAGAAAAAGACGGGTGAGAAACGATATGAAGACCTCCCTCAAGGCACCCATTCCTTAGACAGTGGGGAACCTTAAAACGTACTCTTCAGGAGTACAACCGAAAAGTGAGACTGACTGCGAAACATAGATTCATTCAGCTTTGTGCTAGAGCGATGATCACACACAGACATAGAGATACAGAGGGAGAAAATATTTTTTAAGTCTACATCTCATCTCGTATTTTTTCTTCTCTCATTAGAATAATAGATTTAGACAGAGACAGACACACGCACATTTATAAAACCGTTGTGTCCAGAAAGAAGTTACATCATTCTTCTCATTTCAGTCCAGACCGCTCGACGCCTTTGAAGTTCGGAAGAGTTGTAGGAAAAACAGCAGGTTTTAAATAGTGGTAAATCGTATAAATTAACAAAAAATTGTGAAGGTGGTTTACTGTGATTGGAAGAAAATGAATTGAAAATTGTGCCTTTTTATTAGTGGTAGTGTTTTTATCAATGTAATTTTCATGCAAAATCTATTTATTGACTGTATTTTAATAAATTACGCAAAATACAGATTGGAATTGAACTGCCTTTATAACCAAAACCAGGCAGACTTGCATTAAAGTTTATAATAAAAAAGTGAACTTTTACGTATTAATTTTTGATAAAAAAGTGATTTTTAAACTAAAACTGATAAGGGATTAACAGTGAAAGTGCCATAATGATGGCTGTATCAAGTGCCCTTAACATCCGTCCTATATTTTCCACTGGATACCCTTTCCAAGGTAAAGATAGACACTTTTATTATTTTCAGCATGAATTTAATTTCACATGAAAGCAGATATTATGCTCAACAAGTCTTCTATTATACTATTGTTAAATCGTTTATGGTATAGCATGTTATAGTTAAATCATTTGCATAAATAGCATTCTATAATTTATGCGTCAAAATTTGATTGTAGGACAAGGAAGGGTAAACCAGTTGGGTGGCGTATTCATAAATGGAAGACCCCTTCCAAATCACGTCCGTCTAAAAATTGTTGAAATGGCAGCAGCCGGAGTCCGTCCTTGTGTAATTTCCAGACAACTTCGAGTATCACATGGCTGTGTTTCCAAAATTCTAAATAGATATCAAGAAACCGGAAGTATTCGACCTGGCGTCATTGGTGGAAGCAAACCCCGCGTGGCAACTCCCGAGGTTGAGAAAAAAATTGAAGAATACAAACGGGATAACCCCGCTATCTTCTCTTGGGAAATTCGCGATCACTTGATCAAAGTAGGCCTTTACTTTTTTTAAAAAATGAAGCCATAATTAAAAAAATCTGATTAAAATTTGGCTAAAGTTTACAAATCTGTTTATAAAAACGTTTCATTTGAATAGTTTTTAGCAATTCTAAACTGATCAAGCTGATTGTGTACTTTTCACACTTTTCTCTTTTGTCTCACTTTGCCCCATTTTTCTACTTGACATAATCTTGTTCTTCGAAGTCCCATTTTTTCTTATTTCGTCATGCCTCTTTTATTATATAACGGGATATTTAAAAACTTTATTCACATCTTTTAAAAATTATATTTTTTATGTAGGACGGAATCTGCGATAGAAACTCGGCTCCTTCAGTGAGTTCAATCAGCCGTGTGTTACGAGGTGGCTCAGGAGGAACTTTCCCGATGAAAAAGGAGGACATTTACAGACTTTAAAAATCAGAAGGATCACAGTATTAATCGAATTTTAGGAGGTTAGTGGCTCATACAAAAGACATTTTTACTACTTTAAACTCTATTAAATTACTTTCCTTATAATTTTTTAAATCATGTCCAGTTTTATTCATTTCACACAAATCTATTCATTTTCTTGGCTTTTCCCACACTTCCTACTTAATTTAACTCTAAAAATAACAAAACTGGGGTTAAGGAAGCTGCTTAAAGGATTTTCTTGCTTTTTATTTTCTTAAAATCTAACCAAAAAAGGATTACCGTTTTTATCGTTTTATATAAAAATCATCCTCACATAGAATTAAAAAAGACACCGCATTTTTGTTAAAATTTTATAAAAAGAATCTTTTCATTTTCGAAAATCGTTTTCATAATGAAACGATGATGGTTTTGATTCTGATGGATGGAATGGGTGCCCCTTGGGTTTGTCCTTTTAAAAATTGACTTCTTTTGAAACTGGACAGATATCAGGGGGACAAAGAATCTTTTCGTTTTACAATTTTATGTAATAACTAGTGCAAGGTGTACTCATGCACCTTAATCCAGCTATTATCCAACTGTTATCCAAGTTTATTGTGACCTCCAGATTTAGTAAAACATGTGAAACTCCCAAATAATTGTAAAGAAAGAAGATAAACATTTTTATTTCCTTTTTCATCACCCATTTTTTATATTTTTACTTCCTTCTTTGAAAAATGATCTGATTTAACAAAAGCTTTGTCTGTTTGCTTAGATGGTCAAAAATAGTTTTTCCTTCTCAAATTAATGATGCTTTCGATTGAAAATCGTGAGAAAATTAAAGTAAGGTTTTATCATTTAACAGGAGACTCTTTAGGCTCAATGGATGATTCAGATACAGAGAGTGAGCCAGGCATCCCATTAAAAAGAAAACAAAGACGGTCCCGCACCACCTTCACTACAGAACAGTTGGAGGAGTTGGAACGTTCATTTGAGAGAACGCAATACCCGGATGTTTACACGAGAGAGGAACTCGCTCAAAGAACGAATCTAACGGAAGCCCGGGTACAAGTTTGGTTCAGTAACAGAAGAGCTCGCTGGCGTAAAACTGTTGGAGGCTCTTCCTCCTCTTCAGCAGTTCCTCCACATCATCATCATCATTTTAATCAAGGACCTAGCTCCGTTGGCAGCTCCGGATTTAGTCCAATTCCGCTTGGTGGACTTGCCGCTGTGGCCGCAGCAGCTTCATCAGTTTATCCTTCAACTACTTCAATTACGTCGTCTTCGATTTCTTCGTATAATAACGTAACCTCAAATGGGAATAATAATGGATCTTCAACAAACTCTACAAATGACATTCTTCAATCATCTAGTGCCTCATCTGTTCCTTGTCATACAAATTCCCAAGCTGCTCATTGGGTTTCCAGTGGAGGAAGATCAACAACTCATACTGGACACTTACTTTCTCAGAATCATTTTGGGAGTGCGGATTCTCAGGTAAAAAATCCTTTTTAACTGTTTTTCTACTCTTTTCTTTAAAAGTATGGAATTTCACACGAAAAAAGGAATTGAGCAAAAGTCAAAAAGTCAGCAATGAAAAGAAACACCGACGCAAGGGGAAAAGCTGAGAAAAAATGACAAAAGTTATTATTTTGTAATCCTTTTCTTTCCCTGCCCACTCAATTGTTGTCAAAGGAAGAGGAAAATATTTCAAAGAAAGGGAGAGGAAGAAGGTTCATCGTTTTTGCTCTCTATTTGGTTTCAGAATGAAATCGAGTCACACGATTTGTAACAAAATGATAATAGGGCTTTGTAATGTACCCTTTTACATCAAAACTTATATTTAATGAGTTGATGACNTCGTTTTTGCTCTCTATTTGGTTTCAGAATGAAATCGAGTCACACGATTTGTAACAAAATGATAATAGGGCTTTGTAATGTACCCTTTTACATCAAAACTTATATTTAATGAGTTGATGACAAGATGAAGATTATGATGATAATGATGGGATGTTGATTGAGATAAGAATTGTAGCGATAAGGTATTTGCGATTTGGTATGTGATTGCGTTTAGCTAAAAACATGTTTCATATGCTAACCTATTCCCTCAATGATCATTAAGTTTGTCAATAATATTTTTGTGACCACCCACGTCTTTCAAAAGTGCAAACCTCAAAAAGCTCAATTCATTTGGCTTCAAAAGGAAAACTCAATGGAGCGTTCATGCATACTCAAAATTCCAAAACAAGTACAAAACTTGTCAGTTTCTTTTCTTTTTGTTTGAAATCTCAATACTTGAATAAAATTGATTCCAGTTCAAGTGTTTTTTAAAGAAAGAAAAAATCTTTCTTTTAAATGATGTGCAATATGATAAGTATATTTTCTTGTTTTTTAATTAGATGATGAATTTCTTGTCCGGAGGCAGTGGAGGGAACAACTCTGGAGATTTTAGCAGTAGCTCAGGAGCGGTAGCAACAGGTCACAGCAGTGGCAACAGTGCTAATGGCTCAAGTGGGAATAATAATTCAAACGGGAACAATAATAACAGCGGTGCAGGAGGCGGAGGCTTGGCCAGCTACTTGGAACTCATCCCATCAATTCACTCACGACAATTACACCAGGTAGGTCTCATTTTTCATCTCTCTCACTCTTCGTTCTTTCATTTTCTTTCTATTCCCAAAAGGCATTTAAGCCCAAAGTTAATAATCATCGTTGATCACACTTCACACAAAAACTCCTCAATTATTACATGATAGATAAGAGCACATCATCATCAGCATTAAACAAATGATTAAGGTGGATGGTACGTCATTACTGAAATATGTTCAAAATTGGCTCACCCCAAGATTTGATAAGGAATGTTAGATGCTTTCTAAGGCAAAATCTTAGCAAAAGGAAGAATCTTTTTTGAAATTATGAAATGATGATGATTTTGGATAAAGTCGATTTGTCTTTTGAATCGACTCGCCACAAGACGGTCTTTTCTTGTCGCTCGATTTTTTTCAGAACAGCCCTGTTGGTTTTTTCATAAGCAATACGTTGAAAGTTTTTATTTATGCTCTTGTTCTGAATATATTTAAAGATTTAACATTTTGCGGAAACTATTACATAGTGTTTTGTAGCAGTTTACTTTCGCACAAATGCTTCTTAAAAGTTTATTTCAATTGATATTATTGATGAGGCTCATTCAGCTAATTCCCTTTGAAAACTTGGCAAGTCAAGCAAATGAAAGTATGAGAAAAGAAATGGCCATTTTTTACCTTTGAGCTAAAAAGCCCAAGCTGAGCTAAGATGTTTAGTTTTTGATAGCGAGAAGCTTGGTATGTAATGGTAATAATAACAGTAATAAACGCTGAATGATTATGATGATGATGGACACTTTCAAAGTATTATGTGTAATGATAAAGTAACAAATAAGAAATAAATGTCTTAATGTGAATTCAAGAGAGTCCACATGAGTGAAGATAAAGAAAGAGAAGGGAAACTCTTTCTGTCCTGAATAAGCTATTCAAATGACATTTTGAGATTGACGTGTAAAGGCTTATAAAAGTTCTTTTTTGAATTAGTTCATTATCTGAATCTTAAACTTGTTAAACGCTTTTATTTGCAACTTTTGAAAATTAAGCTTATTTAATAAGTTATTTAGTGTGATCACTACTTAATTATCTAGTTCCTTATGATTATTTGAATGTATTTATGAACAAATCGTAAATTTTTCATTTTTTCAGTATGATGGCGGCCAACATCGCGTCAGCAAATAATGACATGTTTGCGTCCACCATGCTACCCTATCATCATCCTCATCATCACCATCATCATCATCCCGGGCATCATCCCAATCCACTCGCGGCGGCAGCTCAGTTTGGTAGCTCACAAACCTCAGCAATGTACAAGAACTACGGGAAAAATCCTCAGGCATTGGGCTTATTTTAATGAGATGACAAAGAGAAAGTAAAATTTGTAGTCAAAATATAATTTTTAAATGTCCAAATTAAGAAGAGTCATTATCGACGAAATGATCTTGCGAGATTTAAAAACATGGCTTAAGTAGTAGCAAATTGGCAGCTACAATGGATGATGCATCTGGGTTAATACATTTTTAATGTTCATTTCAATTTCATTTCGTCGCATGAACTTTCATAAGAAATGTAGTTCAGGGGACCAAGCAGCTTTATATTTAGGAACCCCGTTTTTTGTTTAAATGTGAAAAGAGCTAGAAAAACAACCAATCACAATGAATTAAGGGAGGAGGGTCCCCTTTTTATCAAGGAGGGAGAAGCTGTAAATGTAAATTACTTTCAGTGTATAAAATCGTGTGTATTTACTTTGTACAGAGAACTCTAGAAATCGATGTTTATGTGCCTTTTTCTAAAGTAACATAGAAAGATAGAAAGAAGGATAATATACTTTTAGTCACTTTAAAAGCTACTATAGGATGGAATAATGAAAGTTCCTCTTTAATTATTTAATTTTTTCGGTATTTTCAAGAAAAATCTTTTCTTGTTGAATTCAGAAAGTGCCAAATACAAATGTAAAAGAAAATGAAAATTTGTAAAAATAAAGCTGTGAATAGGTATGACATATCCACTCTTATATAAATGTAGTTAACTGAAGCTTCTATTTAATTAACAATGTAGTTAAGTTTAAGATATGAAATGGGACCTTGAATGAATAGTAAATACGTACCTATTTTGTTCAATATTTAGCATAAGGCGGATTTAATTGTAAAAATGCGTAATTTACTGTTTAATGTTTAATAAATTGAAAATTTAATCGAAATTATTGCAGCAATAATACAATTTCTTAAGTAAGTTTCTGTAAAAGTACTGCACCATGCTTTTGATCTATCAATGCACTATTTAGCTTATTCAATAATTTAAACGGCCGGAGTAAAGCTTATACTGTATTTCACTTTACAAAGTGAAAAGATAAATTGTCGAAGCAACTCCTTGAAAAAATGAGCGATGGGTGACTTTTTTGAAAATCTTTCAATGAAGGAAGATAATGGATGATGATTAAGATGATGATACATAATTTCTATCTTGTAAGAATGCGCGGTTATCCTTTTGTTTGGATTTCTTATCAATAATCCTATCTGGTAGGTATCTCGAAGGAATTAATGATTTGATGAAGTGATGACTTGCATAATTACCTAGGGCTCTTCACCTCCGACCTACTACTATCTGTCGTGAAGATGATTCTGCTTATTTTAACTTTCAAAATTACAACAAAACCAGAAAATGTCTTTTATTTTATAAAAGAAAAATTATTTTTATGAAAAAGTCAGAAAATATAAATATTTGGATGATGGAGTGTTATTTCATGAAATGGATTTGATAAGAATACACGTAGTGGGTGGGGTAACAGTCTCAAAATGCCCCAATGCTTTAAAAAGCTTTGTTATGACTGATCAGTGAAATATTTAAAGTTTAGAATGTCTTCTACCGACCTATTAATAATATTTGTAAGCAGTTTTAAAAACAATTACAACGCTATTAAAACGAAGCAAATCTACCAATCCTAGTCAATCCCAAATTGTACTTCTACTGGTAAAATTAACGTCAACTCTCAAAGTGTAAATTTAAGGAAAAGTTGGACCGATTGTGGGGAAACCGCATAACCAAAAACTCAGGAATACCTACAAAATGACGTAATATTTGCTGACGAACATTTTAACAATGCATTTATACTTTTAAAACTTGTTTGCTGTCTTTTGCTAAAATATTTCAAAGAAACGTCAATACTGTTGAAAAATGGATTTGCCGAGCCGAACTGTATAATTGACTTGGTAGGCATCCTACACCCACATTTTGTTGCATTAGATTGATTACAATGCGTTAAAAGTAAAACACGCAAACTTCCAGTTCCAAATATCACTATCATCATTATAGTTTCCCCAAGACAAAACCCACAGTTTCCTGTCGCATCCAAGGTTTCTTTTGATACTCGGTCTTTCTTTTTAAATCATTTTATTTCAGCCTAGTTTGTCTAAACGTCAATTTAAAAAGTGAACGAATGATATTTTTTCGAATTAATTGTGTTTTAATTTATTATATAGTCAGTTGAAAAGAAGTTTGTGTTTTCAAGGGTCATTCAACAAGTTGGACAAAAAAACAGTTAAAAGGAAAGTTTGATTTTTACGTATTGGAGTAAAAACGGACTCTAAAAAGGTAATAAAGATTCTTGTTTATAATGAGTATTATCAAATCTGTATTATGTCAATTTGATTATCATTTTAATTTAAATAAGATCATCTAAAAATTGCATATTACTTGATTATTTGTTGGCAATGAGTTTACTTTCGAGTTTTGTATTGAAAGTAGTTCTTGTTCATACAAATCATAGTCAACCCCAAGACGTTGTTATAAATATATTTTTGTAGTTTAAATTATATTTTGGAACAGGTCTCCTTCAGCTTGTGCAGCTAGTGTAATATACTATACGTAATATATTCAATTCGAATTCGCATCCATTTTAAATCTAGTCGGAGTTTTAGCGTATATAGTAAAAGATTTCAATGAAGCAAGCATTCAAAGCAAAATATTTTCTTCTCTTCCTGTTCAATTTTTTGCATTGAAATAAAATGAGAAAATGAAATGAACTGGAGATAGGAAGAAAGGGCAAGTAAAAGTTGGAGAAAGAATGCCGTCGTCACCGTCAACCAGTCAGTACCAGACTTACAGACAATGCAATTGAGTTATACGCGGAGAGTTCAAGAGCTGTTCTTTCTCTCTCTTTCTCATCTTCTTTCTCCTTGTTCCGCTCTTGTTCTTGTCCAATACACTTCGACATCTTCATCCACCACATCACTTTTCTCTATATCATTCAGAGATCTCCCGTTTTTATTCTTTTCTTTCCTCCGTAATTTTCAACCCATCAAATATGCAAGGCGAGCAGGAAGAAAAGAAGGAGAAAATATGCTTTATCCTCAATCCTCCTTTCTCAATAAGTGTAAATTGTCCGTGTTATTGAGCTCTTTCTCTCTGTCTATCCTGTTCTTTTTCTCATTCTCTAAATAAGTTGGATTCTTCAATAATAGCATCGCTTTCAAAAAAAAATGAATAAAATGGAGTCAATCGTCGTGGTCGTCGTCACGCGGCTTTATAAAAAAGAGAGCTCTTCTATTTCTCTGCGGTAGTTCATATCATGTCCTTAGGTGACCGGAATTCCAACACGTTCACTCATTTCCTCACAAGTAAATTCCTCCTCTTCACTTTCAAACTATTATTGCATTAGTACTTTGTTTTCTTCTCTATCCAGAGATGAACTATTATTATTGAGTGTGCAAAAAACGAGTTAGTCTAAGAGTAGGAGAAAAAACGTATAAATTTAGGGAAAACTTTTAGAATTTTCTGAGATCTTGAGATCTTTCTGGTAATACTTGATCTCTTTGAATGACATGCGGAATTTTATAGGTTACAATAGAAGACGAAGAAGTAAGCAAAAACATGGGCAAACAATCAAAAAAGCAGGAGATGAGTGAGTGTTTTAAAAGCACTCCTTCCTATTCCTGCTTTCTTTTTTTCTGATTCTTCCACTTTTACCCGTTTGTTATTCACCGAGAAAATAAATGATTGCTTGTAAACCTGCTGAAAAATAATGCCAAAACCAGCCGAGCATTCTAAAAAACGGCGAAAATAAAATGGAAAGGTACATCCATATTGTCCTATTCTACTCTTCCTGTTGCTGATGGAGTTGATAGAGCAAAAATAGTTTTGCGTTCTTCCTCGCAGTTAGATTTTTACGGGCTTTTTGCACCCACGCAAAAATAATAATTTTTCTGGATGTATGACTTCAATCTTAAATTGGTATTCGTAAGGGAGTAGTAAAAAGGAGAGGGGTTTTAAAAATAAGTGAATTACACGAGAGGGAAAGGAAGATAAGGAATTGCAGTGACCTTTGTCTGATCTAAATTATTTTAGGCTTGTGTACAATCTCTGGATTATTGCGTGATATTTGGAAGTGTATCGTTTTGTGGTGACGATGATTTAATTTAAGTAAAAATCATTCTTGTGGTTGGTGCATAGATTGGACTTGACTCTAAAATCTAAAATTCAGGTACTTTTTAATAACCGAAGAGCCATTTGCGAACAAAACAGTTTTTTGGACAGCTTCACGAGATTCAGAACGTGAGTTTTGGTATTATCAACATTGCAGTGGCTTATCATTAATCGACAAGTTTAAATCACGGCTCGTAGAAATGATATGGATTTTATGTGACGTAATTAAGATTTGCGGTCATTCTTTATCTAAAGAGTCGGTTCGTTTGAACTTGACAGATTACAACAATTGAACTAAAATCATTCACAGGTTCTGCTTCAACAAAAGGAGTGAGAAAATCGGTAAACTGATGAAATCCCTTTGATTTTCCAATCATAGCGT
>JAANSO010000845.1:0-17896 GCA_036507315.1 Lepidocyrtus fimetarius
ATCCCAAAATATTGTGAGTCAGCAAATGACAATTATTCACAGGATCTTATGAGGCTCCCATTTTGCTCCATAAAAATAAACCTAATCCTAAACTTTGTCCTTTGGTTAGTTGAGTCATCCTTAAAGTACCTACACTCAATATGAAATGATACTGCATTGCTTAAAAATGAACTCAAGAAAAGCTGTTTTGTACTACGCATTACAATAGAGATTTGCCTTCATCACATTATAAAATCATCATTTAACTATGCAAGTGTGAAATACCGGAATGTAGCAATAGTTTTAAAGGTAGCCACTACGCTCTCCTTGAAAAGTTTAGCTTTTCATAGCCAGAAACAGTGAAATCAAAACAAGCAGGCTCCAGGTTGACCAAGGATCGAGCCAAAAGGATCGAGCTTGGCTTGAAAGAAAGTATAAGAAGAAAAAATGTCATTTGATTTTCCTCACTCAAAGTTTGGTAGCCGCAGTGTGCAAAAGCTTTTAACGCTTCAGAACAATTAAAACATTTGATTAATATTTTACACACACTGAATGATTTTTTGAATTACGTAATATTCCCTTCCACTAGCCACTTTTTTAAATAAAACTTTTGAGTTAAGATGCCGAGTCAAGCTCCACGGGAAGCTGCGTCATCATCGCAAGCATTAAATTCCGGGATTCGCGAAGCCATGCCCAGCACCGCGAGACAACGTTTAAATAATCTTCCACCTCCACCAAACCCCAATGAAGGGAACTGGGACGCTGTTTCTGAAGCTTCGACTGAACGCCTAGAGGAAGTCGAAGTAGGAATCCAGGAGGAAGGGGAAGGCAGGCTTGTGATTCCGCTTGCGTTAAATCTTGACAAAGTAATGGCACCGGAAGTGTATCGAGGTAAGTAGAACCTTCAAAATTTTTCATTTTTAAACGAATTTTTAAGTAAAATCTGTTTTATGCAGAAATGATTGCAAGAGCTCAAAACGTGTCAACTCAGGAAGGGGCTTCCACAGCCAGAAATGCAGCCCAAGACGTTACAATTTCGTTTCTTGATTTGCAACTGAACGGATTGGAGGAAAAAGAAAGAAACGTGGTGGAGGGGACGCTGAAAGAAAATCTCTCGAGTTTAAAGAGCTACCTAGTTGGGAAGAAGAAAGGAGAGGACAAGCGTAAAAGGTAAAATCATTTTTCATCTTGATAAATGTAAGTTATTAATATTTAATTTTTATTCCAGCGCATTTACTTTAATTCCTGGCCAAACGGATGAGTCCCGAGCTCGCTATTATTTTCTCAAAGTGGATAAATCTCTGCTTGAAAAACTCTTTCGAACTTTGAAGGACGCTTCGATCTCGGCTTCGTTAAAAATCAAACCCGGAAGTCCAACCGATGCCCAAAGTACTTCCACAAGTTCACAAAGGGCTCATCCCTATTTAAATGCTGTTAGTGGACCAGAAGTTGAAACCAGGTTTGAAACGGACGGTGTGACGGGAACTAGAGTAGCCGGTGAGTAATTAAAATTAATTATGTAATTATTTTGATTAAATCTGAATTTAATGTAATTGCAGACTTGCTGAGCTTAACTACTCCGGGATTGGTAAGGCTTAGAGCTGTAGACGTGCTCTTTACCCCAGCTTCCGCATCAGCTCGAAGAGAAATGGCAAAAGAAAGGAAGAAAGTTTCAAAAGATGAAAACGTTCATTTTACATTAACAATCAATATTGACTGTGCAAACGGGGCGAAATTAAGGGAAAAGGTTAAACTCGGCTCGGATCAGATACTCCAAGCGGTTTATAACTTGGACGATGCAAGCAAAGACGTGACCTTCGTGGCTGGCAACGGGACAGAGATAAAATGCCACAAGAACATTTTAATGGGTAAGTTAAGTTTTAAAGTTGTTTTTTAATTGAGTAATTAAAATCAACTAATTTTTACAGCTCAAAGCGCTTCATTCCATTCAATGATGTCTGCTCAGGGAAGGATTGAATTGAATGAGAACAGCGGAGAAGGGCTTCGGGAGTTTATTCGATTTCTGTACGGATTTGAAGTACCTTTGGAAGGGATTACATGTGACCTGGCCCTTGAGCTTTTCCACCTTGGAAATAAGTTTAAAGTGTCCAAGTTGAAGGATGCTTTGAAATATTTTCTTTGCGAAAAGAAAATGGATTTTTTTACAGTGGACAAGATACTCGAGATGTATTTTATTGCAAAGAATGGCCATAACTTGGGGGAGTTGAGGGCTCATGCGCTCATGGAAATGTCTGGGTAAGTTTAAAAGCTAAATTCCAACCGTAAACGAAATATTAAATATTTATTAAACTTGCAGTTTATCAGAGGAGACGTTGAAGTTGTCCAATTATTTCCGAAGATTACCTCAGGAAGATCAAGTGGATCTTCTTTTCAAGCTTTTGGAGTGGAACAAATAAAATTTTAAATAATAATTTTATATGCATTTCTTTTGACGAGTTATTTCCAGAAGTTCTGTGTTTATCTTAAAATTTTCAACTGTTTGCTATACAATTTTCATTATTTACAGTACTTTGTTCAAGTCTCAAAATACATTTTTGTATAATTCCTTTTGTTTGTTCGTCTCTTGCAATAAAAGTTTATAAAAATGAGTATTGAGTTTCTACACTCATAAATCTTTGCATTTATAATAGAGCTGAGATGCAGACAAAAGACAGTCTGTGAAAATCCATGTGAGGATCGTGTAGATGCTCATGATTTAGATGTAGATAAGATTTTTACTACAATCCTGTAACACTTGTTGTGATAAGTACATTTCCCGATATATTCTAAAAACAAACTACTTTCTTTCGACAAAGCTACACTCTACCGTAGTTCTTATTGCAAATCTCATATTAAATATATTCCCAAAGAAAGCACTTTCACTTTTAAGATCATTCCCAACTGCAACGGAAGCATTGACTTGCATACTGATTCAGAAATGCATGGAGTATCTACAGCTGCTTTCCCATCTTCAAGCTTAACACGTTGAACAACTTTCTCTTGTGGAGAAAATGTAGATTTAATACTTTTATATTTGAAAAATTTTATACGAAAAAATGCAGTTAACCTGGCTGCGTTTTCTAATTTTGTTCTTACCAATTACAACCTGCAATGTGCAAAAATCTAAAAATGAAGGTAATTTTTGCTAAATTTTCTTTCATTCAAGGTTTAAATTGTATCGACAAGTATGAATATGTTTCAGGTCCAGACGTATTTTCAATATGTGACAAAGCGGTGCAAAAAGGCTTAAAAAGTTTCCGTTCAATGCTGGATGCCGGACTAGACGTTAATCTCACCGACCTTGACCAATTCTCCCTTTTATTTTGCTTCATAACCCGAATGAGAGACAGCACCAAAGCTGGCAGGGGGATTTTAACAAACTTAATAAAAGAACTTGTCAGGAGAGGTGTGAACACAAACCACTTTGATAACCACGGCAGCACCGCCCTTCATTTCGCAGCCACCCACGCACCACCCGAAGTGTTACAACTCCTTCTTGAGAACGGAGCGGAAGTGAACACCCAAGACATGGAGGGGAACACTCCTTACCACCTCCTCCAACCTGTGAAAGGCAAAGGGAAGGACAACCACATAGAGAAAATCAAAATCATGCAAAAATACAATCCTGACACTAAAATTTTGAATAGTTACGGACAATACGCAGAGGAAATTCTCGAGGATGCTTTGCAAAACGACGGGCAATTTTGGGTGGATGAATTTGAGGAAAAAATTGACAAAGACGTGAAGGATATCCTTCACAAATTTTACGGGGAATTGGAGGAAGATCTCGCTCAATACGTTTCTAGCGGTAAGCAACAAAGAAAAACGTTAAATATTACAAAATGGAAGCGTAATTATTGCTTTTATTTTTACAGCTCGAGATGAACTTTGAGGAAAAAGCAAAAGTTTGTCTAGTCTGGGATGAAATGTGATGAAATTTTCTCAGTGATTTGATGAATTTTTACTCATTTTGGGCTTTGAAGTACAAAAAACGCAATCAAATGAATAAATGAAAATAAATCATTTTTAAATACCAATACTGCATTGATTTTGTGCCTAAAATCTTCAAAATAACTTATTATTACGGCATAATTAAATTTAATACGATCAGAGAATCTTCACTGGCTGCATCCTTAAACAGCAATAAATTCTCAGCACAGTATTCATGTTTTGTTCCAGCGTTGCTTTCCCAGCAAATTGCATTTTTGCAAACGTAGTCAGCCAATAATGGTTTTGGTGTTTGGAGTGCCTATTCATATTCTCCTGTGAGATAAATTTGTCAAGGTCATGTAATAAAACTTAAAAGCAAGCTTGAGCTTAATGCATTTTTATCATAGATACATATATCCATTTCTATAGTTTTTACCTTCACAATATGCCAAATACCGTATAGGATAGAACTCCTGTGGAATAAAATGCATTTTAGTTTTGCCAATGCCGTTATAGTCTGCGTATAAGTCTATATTATGTACAGACTTTTGCTCAAACCAACTTCTCTTTTTGAGCTGCAATTTTATGGATCATGTGTTCTTACCAAATTTATACGTTGCATTAATACGGAATTGTCTACGAAAACCTAACTTTCATTTTCTATTTTATTTTATTGTTCTGTAAAAAATCCAATTTGAAATATTTACTTTAAAAATGAAGCCCTGGCACAAATTCTTCATTGGTTTGCTGGCTATTCACTGGATTTTGGCGGTCAGTGGTGACAATGAAGGTACTTTCAATAATTATTTAAATTAAGAATTAACTCTCTAAAGATTATGGTTTACTTGTTATTTCTCAAGATGTCAAGCTTAAAAAAGTACGTGAAATCCTTGGCCGTGCAAAAAATTCCGAAACTTTGAAGAACTTGTCAGTGGGAAAAGACATTATCAGTGTTGTTGGTGAAGCATTTGTAAAGCTAGAACTGGAGGAGAAAACTCTGGAGGAGTTGCACTCCGCCGGGGTCACATTCAACGAAGAAGACGAACTAGGGCGTTCCCTCCTTTTCTACGCAATTGAAGGGTACTGGGAGCTGGAACCTTTTAAAAAACTAGTAGAACTCGGCGCCGACATCCACCATTTAGACAAAGACAAGCAAAACATTTTCGTTCAGGTTTTATACCGCAACATAGCTTTACCGTCGGACATTGCAGAATATATTTTATCCCAGGGCCTATCCCCGGTAAAAACTGATATACGAAAAGACTCTCTTTTATCAATTACGGCGAAACTCGCACACAAAAATTTGATCGAAGCTTTGATTAAATCCGGAATGGACGTAAACGCTGTGGACGACGAGGGCCACACACTCCTTCAGTATTTATCCCTTGTAACCGCCACAAAAGATCACAAAGAAATGGAGGAAGTGCCTCCCCTCATGGAATATGTAATAGAGAAGGGGGCGGATGTTCACTTTGTAGATAAAAACTCTAATCTCACTTTTCTCCACTATTCGAGTATGTTTGGTTCCGAAGAAATGATGAAGATACTTCTAGAAAACGGTGCAAATCCCAACGCCATGGACCACCAGGGGAACACTCCGCTTCACGTTGTGCAACCTGTTAAAGGGCTGGACAAAGAACAAAGTATTTCGGGAAAGGTTCGTCTACTTTTGGAATATGGGGCGGTGACAAATGTAAAAAATAAAGCTGGAAAGTCTCCAAGACAGAATTTGGAACAGGAACTAACTTCCAGTCTGGCTTGGATTGAGATGCAAAATTTTGCTGTAAAGGAAGAAAATAAACCAAAGCTTGGAGTTAACATGTTTCCAACGGGTGTGACAAATTCTTAGCAGTTATAAATTATTTAACCATTTTTAACAATTTTTTCATTCATTTTAGACTCTTCAGAGGATGCAGCACACGATGAACTCTAATAGAACCTACTGGATGGATCCTTAACATTTTTATTCATAACAAATAGAAAACATATTTGGTCATCTTTCACTTTCAACGAATTAAAAAATTACTTTAATTAATCCACTAATTTTAAGTACTCAAGATGTATATCTTATAAACTAGTTTTTTCTTCTTTTATAATTTTAAATAATAAATTTTCAACAAAGAACATTAGTTCTGTGTTCGTGTAGATTAGTTTACATCTCATCACAAAAATTTTATTGTTTCAGTGCAGAAGAACCTTTTAGATTGCGTAAATTGCGTTTCATATACTTTGTAACAATTCCATAACAGTGAAAGGATCGAAAATATACAAATGAAACACATACACGTCCGCTTTGCTCCTATTTCCTTGACCCTTGTGCAAGATCATACAAGCATTCACCCAATAAAACTAAAACAGCGCATTGGTGAAATTTGCAAAATTTGCAACGTGAATCATGCAAAAGCACTTTCCAAGGGGAAAACTAGTAACACGTCAGCATAGGAGTGTAGAAAAGAAAATTGACTTTGATTTCAACATTTTTTGCATTTCACTTTAGCACACGCAAAGATTGTAAAAATTGCTTAAGTAAAAATGAATTTCAGTTTGGCTCGAGCTCCACCTTGGACTTTCCTTTGCATAAGCCCACGTCAGCAAAAGAGAAATGTTTATTTCCTCTTTTCTTTTCTTTTACACGCAAAAGCACACAAACTCGAGACAAAAAATCTTTAGCTTTCTTTTCATTGCATTTTTGGAGTAGCTGCACTACATTTTGTTCTATCGGAAAAGAAACATCCTCTCAAAAATCGTTTCCTCAGCTCTCTTCATCTAATTTATCAATTCTGTTTAAATAAAATAGTTAGTCCCATATTTAATACTATTTTCTCAATATAATAAAAGAGCTCTTGTGTTTTGTTAAGAAATTGTAAAAATTTGATTAAAAATGAAAGTTTTAAGATGTGTGTGGCTGTCGCTGCTCCTTCTAGCTATTTCTTGTAGCAACGCAAAGGATTCTCAAAAAAACTCTGAAGGTAACGAAATTTTTTATTGCTCGAGCTAGCTACACCGAAAAATACTAAAAACTTTTTAATCAAATTAGCAGAAGAGGCAACGAGACGTCAGGATAAAGACGATTCTGCAAGTCCTCCAGAAGAGATGGCTTTCATTCATAAGGAAGTTCATAATATCCTTAAACAAGAAGGAACAACGATTGAGCAGCTATTTGACCTGACAAATGGAAACCAAGTAGATGAACAAGGACGGATTTTTATCTCTCACAAATTCAACTGGAACTTGAAGCTGAATAAAATCAAACACCTTGCAAGTCTCAATGCGGATCTACATGATATAGACAAACATTGGCAAGCATACCTCCAGGTTATATCCACCAGAATTCCGCTAACTCATGAAATCTTGAAGTTTCTTTTATCTGAGAAAGTTTCTCCGTTTTTGGCAAATAAACAATGTCAAACTTTACTCTCTGAAGTTATTAAAACAAAGGACAAGGCAGTGATTGAAACCCTTTTGGATTCCGGAATCGACGTAAATGCCAAAGACGACTTGGGCCACTCTCTTCTCCAGTATTTGGTTGTAAACGCTTCAAAAAACGGTCAAACAGTGGAAGAGGCTAAGCCTCTGTTGACTTATTTAATTGAAAAAGGGGCGGATGTCAACTTTGTTGATGAAAACTTCAATCAAAACAGTCTTCTTCATCTCGCTGGATTGCGTGGCTCTGTGGAAATGATGAAATTTCTTTTGGAAAAGGGTGCAAAATCAAATGTACTTAATTCAGAGGGATTCACTCCAGCTTCAATTATTCGATTTGTAAAAGGTGTCGTAGAATGCGCAGAGATTGGCGGTGTTTGCAGCGGAAAAACCTACATGCTTGTTAATTACACTCCGGACCTTCAACGTTTTAAAAAAGGGATGTATGATAATGAGGAATTAGCCCGGGAAGATTTACAGGATATTTTAAAATGGATAGAAAACGAAGATATTGAAGGTACATGGGCTGTTGTTCGTGATATAACGGAACGGGACAGAAAATTCGAAAAGACCATTCAATCATTAAAAAGTTTCATGAAGAAAAACAAACAAACGTTAATGCAAAACATGGAAGATTTAAAGAAATTTAATTCCAGGTAAGCCATTGCATTAAATTGTACAAGATTTCAATAATATTTAATTTTATTTAAAATTTGTACAATTTTTAGGAATGAACTTTAAAATGGTCATCAAGACTTGGAAAATCTGGTGAAAAGGAAGCAAAAGAGACTTTTTAAAATCTTTATTTGGAATAAATTGTAACAGGCTTGTTAATTGATGCGGGTTTCAAATGATACAATTACATATTTTCAGGTTTGCGCGTAGTTCAATTGAAACATTATAGGTATTAGAATAATTAGAACTATTGCAATAATTCCTTAACGTAAGCTAAGTACCTTTAAAAGGTGTTTCTGAAGAAGAAAATTTGCTTTGAGTTGTAAAATCTCTAAAAAATAAACAAAACATTCAGTATCTAGTGCATATTTTTAAAAACTTTTGACATTAATTTCTTCCGCAATTCAATTAGAACAGGGATCTAACGTCCACACTGTCAATATTTCCAAAGAATAGCAAGCAACATTTCATACTACGTGACTAATTCATTATTATACACTTTTTGGACTATTTCAATATCGTAAACGCAAATGTTGTAACGTCCAGAGTATTTAATTTTCTTTTGTCTCTTCTAATTAACAAAAATAAGTCACGTTACTTTTTATTTTGCGGTTAAGCGCTTTTAACTGTAATTACATTACAGGATTTCATGAAGTAGCCAGGAAAACGGACAAATTTTGATATTGTTTGAAGAAACGTGAACTATTTTTATTCAACATTCATATTCATTATTTATTTACTTCGATATTTAAATCCTTTTATTTTAGGAAAAGCTAAAACGCTTGCACAATTGTTCTAGCAGCAGAAATGCTTGAGACATTTTTATTAGAAAAAATGTTATTGTCATTAATCATCTTTGCATTGAATTTCAAATTACAATTACTGTATAGGAGTGTAATTATTTTTTACTTTTTAGATAGTAAACCTATTGCTCAAGTCTTTGTTGAATAATTTGCAAGAAAATGCATTGCATAAAACATTTTTGCCGTATTCACTTCATCCTTGACATCATTGTCTTACAAGGGAAATAACGCATCAGCTTAAGAGTAAGAATGAGTTCATTTGCATCTCACATTGCACATCTTCGCATGAGCATTCAAGCTTGGCATGTAAGCAAGGTAATTTCCTCTCCGTCGTCTCCTTTTGAATTGCCAGACTGAAAATTAATTGCATAAACGTTGTGTAAATATCCAATTTTAGTAAATATCTACCATAACTACACAGAGTCATTAGCAAAACAGTCAATATTTTCCTTTCTTTTCTACCATCCTTTTTCTATCGTCTCGGAACAATCTATTTCCACTAATACCCTTTCATTTCATCTTTGAACTAGCTGCATTCAACATTCATTCACATTACAAAAGAAACCTCCAACCCAATAACAGACTTAAATCCATCTTTTTAGCTGATCTTCTCATCTTCTTTTTTCAGCAGTTCAAACCTGTTTAAATCCATGAATTAATCTTTAATATTTCCTAATTTCTTTTCTATAAAAAAACAACTTCGCAAGAAAAATTGAATAAAAATGAAAGCTTTAAGGTGTAACTAGTTATCCCTATTCCTGGGATTTCTAACCCTTCACTCAGGCTACTCTAAAGAATGGAAAGACAATTCTGAAGGTAATATTTTGTAAATTATTTAAGCATTGCATAATTGAGCTACACCGAAGTTAAAATTTTTAATCTGTTTAGCAGAAGAGCTAGTTCCATACCAGAGGACATGACATTCATTCACAAGGAAGTTCAAAATTTCCTTAAACGTGAAAGGATAACATTGGCTTTATGACTTGACGAGTGGTAACAAAACAGATCAATACGGACGAACCTGCATCCCTCACACATTCAACTGGAAATTAAAACTGAAGGAAATTAAACTCCTTGTGAAGCTAACTGAGGATATGCATCATTTGGGCACACATCGGCAAAACGTGTTTCTCCAGGTTGTATCCACCAGCGTTACACTCCAGAAATTCTGGAATATTTTTTATCCAAAGGACTTTCTCCATTTGTGGCGAATAGTCAGGGTCAAACTTTACTCTCCCAAGTGGTTAAAACAAAGGACAAGGCAGTGATTGGGACCCTTTTGGATTCCGGAATTGACGTAAATTCAAAAGACGACATGGGCCATCATACTCTCCTCCAGTATTTGGTTGTCATCGCTTCAAAAGAAGGTCACCAATCCGTAGAAAAGGCCAAGCCCCTGTTGACCTATTTGATTGATATGGGAGCGGATGTCAACTTTGTTGATGAAAACCCCGATCAAAACAGTCTTCATTTTGCTGGATTGGATGGCTCTGTGGAAATGATGAAATTTCTATTGGAAAAGGGTGCAAACGCAAATGTTCTTAACGCACAGGGCTTCACTCCGGCTCAGGCTATTCGATTTGTGAAAGGTGTCTTTGAATGTGAGGAAATGGGCGCTACTTGCAGCAGAAAAACTTATATTGTGAATTTCGCTCCAGATATTAACCGTTTTCAAAAGGAAATATTATATGATAATGAGGAATTAGCCAGGGAGAATTTGCAAAATTTTTTTGCATATATTGAAAGCGCTGATATTGAAGGTACATGGGACCTCGTTAATAAACATCATGAGGAAATGAGAAAAAGTAAGGAACATTTTGAAGAAATGCAAAGGCGCATGAAGGAAATTGATAATCAACAGAAGGAATGGGAAAGTGTCAGGGAGCAAATGGAAAGTAGAAGGAAATACATGGAAAAGCTGAGTATGGAAATGGGAAGGTACTATAAAAATCACAAGGAAGTACTAAGTGCTGTACAAAACATGCAAAAATTAAAGACATTTAATTCCAGGTAAGTCCCTGCAATACTGTATTACATTTAAGAAGAACTTCAGTAATATAATTTTTGTAATTCAAAATATGCTTGAAACTTTCAGGAATGAACTTTGAAATGTCCTAAAGAAGCGTGAAAAATTGTTTTCTTGATGACGATATGGTAGAAGCATTTTACAAAATAAATTTTAAGGTTTGTCTATTGGTGTTGGCCAAAGTGAATTTTAATAATTAAATTGTTCTTTATTTTGCGCGTAGTTCAATTCTAAATGTTAAAATATGATTAGTAGCAGTAGCAATATAACAAAAAGTTTTAGGAATATGTAATAAAACCTGAAATGTTAAAAAGTGCCCAGATTTATTGTTTTTTACCACTTCACGGATCAATATCATCAGTTTACGTACTTTCTAGGACAAAAAACGGCAGAAAGCTTGCTTTCACTTTTCTTAAGGAGTTCGGCCGTTCGAAATCATTTAATGACGTTCAAAGTCTAATGCGATTTCCAGACTTTGTGTTGCATAAAGAATAATAGTAATGTATTTTGTTACTGCTTACAAAATACAAAAAAATCCGCATATATAACTTACGTGATGTGATAAATTACATAATGAAACATAGAAAACCGCAAGGCGTTAATTAGTAACTGGCGTTAGTAAATAGATTTTATACTTATTTTACGACAAACTTTATAAACTCCTCCAATTGGCTCGCAGATTTTAGATTGATGTGTTTAAAACAGCGATAATAGAATTTTAAAAGAATCAAAATACATGCAAAATATATAGCGACTATAAATTGTCAATAGATAAACCAATTTTTATATCAAGTTTACTTTTCCAGCTTTGTGCGTTTTCTGTCTAGCTAATTCTCAAGTTACTGAATATTTCCAATAATTTTCTACTCACAACGTTTGGCTTTGAATAAAACTAGACTTGTCAATTTGAGTTGTCAGATAATAAAAGGTGTATTTTATCTAATAGTAAGAAGAAAAAAGCATTTTTAAAGAACTTTTCGCATATTTTATTTTAGGAAACCAACTACAACTACATGAAATTACAAAAAAGGCTTCAGTAAGAATTACTTACTGAAGGAATTATTGAACAAGTAGTCAATTCTACTTTTCATGCGGAATTTCATTTACTAACCTTTCATATTATTTAATGCACTTCACACTGATCTTTCATATGAAATCTCTCATTGACCTTGTAATTCCTTTGCATTCATGTTTGGCAAGTCCACACAAACTTTTTTGAAAATATCTATCTGAAAATATGCGACTAATTTGACAGAATGCACTTTACGCTTATCTTTGTTTATCATTTGCAGAAGAAATTCATAAAACACAACAAGTTGGCTACCAAAAACTTTGTCTAACTCTGCTCCGAACCGAACACTAACGGGAGACTACGAATGCAAACAACCAATGATTGACAAATGCTAAAGAAAATACATCCACAAACATTTAACCTAAGCATGCTTTTGTTACCGGAAACCCTCTAAAATAATTGTTACCAGTTGACCCAGAGAAAATTAATGCAACATGCTTACGTTTAGGTTCTCTCTCTGATCGTCATCCCTAAAATTGCTTTTTCTCCCTGTAACAAAGTGACCACCTAATCATCACGAAATGGCTTGGGTTTGCTGTAAATAGAATGGAATAGCAAGTTTTCTACATGGTTGGAATGCAATCCAAAGAAATTATTTTTACACTCTTTCGAATAAAATACGAATGGCGTCCTTTGGAATAAATATAAAATTGTGAGTGACACGTTACTTTGTGAGTGAATTTTAAAAAATGAAAAAAAGATTTAATATTATTTTAATTAAAAAAACATTTGGTGCAGTTTGAACTATAAAAAGTATTATTTACTTTTGAAAAAAACTTTAAAAACATTTACTGAAAAGGCTAGACAATAAATTTGGTCTTTTTGATACTTTTTATTTTGTTTAGTGAAAGTAAGTGGGTTGGTGCATTGTTAAGTAATAGGCAAAAACTCAATCATTAAAGTGTAAAAACAATTTTCGAAAAAAGCCTAAAAATGAAAAGATTTACCAGATATAATCAGCAAGTATTACCTACGGGTAATACTTGCTTCTTCTGTTGTAATTTCTCCAACCCTGAGCGGAACAAGAGATTCCGAAAAATAGGTTTATGGTGCATTCAAAAACTTTTAGACATAAATATAGTTAAAGTTGCCAAAAAGGCACTTCCAGATCTCGTTAGTGAACTTGGTGAAGAAAAAGTTAACAAACAAGTGTTTGTAGTTGAAGTGTGTGAAAGTTGTGAAATAATGGTTAGAAAAGTTAGCAAATCATATATAGAAAGAACAATCCCAAATTGGGAATTAAAAAAAATTCTTTTCCAAAGGATGAGCGGATGTTTGAATGACACGAGAAAGACTCGTTCATATAAAGAAAGTGATAATTGGTTTTTCATAGAATTTTCTATGCGCAAATTCATTTCGCAATTACGGAGGGAATGTTTGGAGAAATGTAAGAAATATTTATTAAATCACTCATGTTTTCATTAATGTTAAATTAAGTTTTATTAAATAATTTGTTTTTTCAGGTGGAGTCTCTCTAAATGCTCAAAACGGTTCTGAAATGGAGCCTTCAACATCGGCCTCCGCAATTAATTCAGAAGCCGCTGGCCCATCCACTTCAAATGCGGAAGGACGTGAAAGGAATGGAATGGAGAGAGGGGAATCTGGAAACATCAACGGAAGAGTGAGCCTCCCAGTTAACCAACGCATGCCCGTGGAAGCTTTTCGCTCAGAGCTTCCTGTACAAACTCTGGGGACTGAACGGGAGAGTGGTAAGGAAAATTAACAAGAAACACTGGTGGAAATTGATAATTAGAAAATAATATTATCTAAATATTGTTTCAGGAACTGTTCCAATTGAATCTGATGATTCGGAAATTGAAGTCCTACAAATCAAACCCCCGCGAAAAAACATTGGATCCCAACCTAGTCGATGCAACAGAGAAGAAAATTCTGCCGGAAGTACAACCTCTTTCCACTCGGAGGAGAGCTCAACCTCTTTTGAGGTTGAGCCTCCTCCAGGGCCAGTACAAAGTTCATCACGGCGTGATGAATATCAGCTCGGAATAAATGACTTATCACAGAATACACCATTGTCCAGAGAAAATCCACCAAAAAAGATAAAAACGATAAAAGAACGAGAAGCTGCTGAAAAGAGAAGAATGGAAAGGCGAAGAAAAAAGAAAAAGGAGGCACGGAAAGTGCAAAAAGAAATTAGAAAGTCGAACAAAAATGCAGAAGAAAAGAGAAAGAAGGAAAACAAGGAAACTCGTAGGAAAAATAACGAAAGGGGAAGTACTAAGGACTCTGGGGCTCCCCCGCCCCAAGAACCGTCCTCTTCACAGCGATTACCACAAGTGGAAAGAGCCGCTTTACGTTTTCAGGATACGCGACCACTAGAAAAACCAGATCCACTTCGCAATATTCAAGTCTCTGAATTTGAAGAATTAAACGAAGTTCCTAGCGCTAGGCTCCCCCCGTCACTTCATCCGCAAATTCCTCCTATACCTCCTGCCCTCCTCCTGGATCAACCGCCAACTACTGCTACTACTACACTAATGCGAGCAACAAGGAGTGGCCATCACTGTACAAGCGGAACATTAGTGACTCCTGCACCTTCTGCGCCAAATAGGGATTTGGAAGGATCATATGCAATACCCGAAGCCGCTGTACCCGCCCCACCTCCGTCCAGCAGAAAAAGAAGGAATTCTGTGGGGAGTACCACATCACCTTCCAAAGTATCGAGGCAAGGCTCTGGGGAGACAACAAACCAGTCGGTGGGATCGCAACAGTTAATTCCAACTCCACCTCCACAAAGAGCCCTGCTGGAAAATGATCCGCCATCACCGCCACAAGAAGTGTCCGGGCGGAGACCGAGAGAAGCCGCCAAGAAATGCATTCAAATGGTAAGCTTCCTAACTACAATCAAAAACAATTTAAGTAATTGATTTTAAAATCTTCAATATATTTAATTAATAATATGTTAAATCTTACAGATTCAAGAAAAGATTCATGACATCAAAGGTAGACCTTCAAACCCAAAAAAGAAAAGGAGGCGAAGGACTTAAAGGAACCAAGGTCATTTTAGTAACCTAGACATTTTTAATATATTTAAGATATTTAGTTCAGTAGAAGGTAATTAAACTTTTGAACATCTTTTAAAATACCATATTTGATTTTAGCAGGGTGCAAAAAAGCTATTCCAACAGATATCTTAACACATAAAGAATAAATTGGTACAAATTGATGTGCAAACTGATTAAGTCACGTTTTAAACTTTGGTATTTAAAATCGAAGGAGATTTTTGAGCAAAAAACTCTAGAAATAGCCTCAAAATAATTATCATTCTTAAAGTAGATATTGTGCCAGGTTTATTGGGGAATAAGTTTTAATCACAATAAATTACTTTGAAGTATTCTGAACACATTTTATTACTTTAGAAATTAATAGAAATCGTAACAAGAGATTACTTTATAGTACAGTTTTTAATTAAAAATAGTAAAAGTAATTCTTAAAGGTTAGGGGGTCTTAATTTAACTTTCTACTAATTAGGTTAAGGTTTAGTATGTCAAATCGTTAATTTTGACTTGATAAGCAAGTTTAGTGCAGGATTTTTAAGGTTTTACTTTCACTTTCACTTACTTTACTTTTACATTTAAACTATTAAATATAAAATAAGTTAAGCACATTGACTATTCCGTATTTTTAAATAAAAATAGCAGTGCCTAATCTAGGGTAGGTAGGGCCCCGGACCGTTACAGGAAAATTGGGCCCCTTGTGTTAATTTACTACAAGTTGCAACTGGTTGTTTTTTACTGTCTTTTCCATTCTAAATGTTTATTTACGTTTTTGACTGTAAATGTATAGTATGAAGCAATTATAGTCCTAACGTGAACAATTTTCAGTTCATAATTCACAACATGTCCAAATGCAAAATTGTTTTACAATTATTTTTAATTATAGAAAAAACTAAAAGAACAAGCTGGAATTTGACCGTTAAAAATTGAATATTTTAAATTATATGATCTACCTCTACCTGTTAATTACGTTTTCAACAGGGGCGATAAACTTATAAATTAGCTTTTTCTTGGAGAAAAGCTTTAAATTTAAACAAAATAGTTTGAAATGCCCTATTTTAAATTATTTTATTATACAGTTTGTAAAGTTTTTAGTTAATTATTGTTCATTACTTTTACTTTATTTTTTGGAGCCAAATGGAACCTCTTAGCTGATGGGCGTTGGTGATTACCACCATCTGTCCCTGGTAAAAAATAGTATTTACAGCAAACATAATTAATAATTAGCCAAACAACAGTTTCTGCTTTTAATTACTTACAAAATCAGTCAAGTTATTATTCGGGGTTTTAATTTTTTTCTAAATTTGTTGCATTTGCATTCGTTTTTTGTAAACTGATGGAACAAAAATATTACATAGTGCAAACCGTTTAGGTCGTAGTCATCGACTATTGCCACCAATTATTTTTTCAAGAAAAAATGCACAAAAACACATTTAAATAATTATTATTCTTAAAATACACATGGCAGGTTTTTTCAGTAAATTCATCTTAAAAACAGAACGAAGTCGTAAATATTCAAAATTACTCAAAATTAAACTTTTCTTCGTACTTCGTACCCAATTTTGGTAAAATATATCCCTGAATCCTCTTTCTACTTGAAAAATTCGGTCATGTTACTTTCCCTTTGTGTACCAGAAATCTGTTTTATTCCTTAAATACATTCACTAAACTATCTAAAACACATCTCCCGACCTCTTCTTTCTTCACCGTATATCCTACTAAGTATAAAATACAAAATTTTGTAGTAGACAGTTTCAAATTTGAACGATCAATAATATAACTCGAGCCCGACCGCTCACAAAATACCTAAGAATTAATAAAACCGGTCCTTTAAACATCCCTGGGCCTAGAATAATAATACGGGGCTCTTATACAGGATATACGGTTTTCTCCTTCCTTCCTATTTTCCCTTTATTTTTCCTGTCCAGCAGTTTGCTTTTAACTAACTGCTTATTGTGTTGTCTTTACGGGTTGCTATGCGCCGGCTTTGCGCTGCTTTTGCTTTAATAAAACACTAATATTTGCTAATGCGCTTCGAGTCGTGTGCTGCTTTATGCCCTGCTGGACATTTCCTTAAATCTTCCTCAAACTTTCCCTTTGATTTTTTATTTTACCTTCTTTTCATATCTATTTTCCTTCTTTCTTTCTGTTTAAATTCAACTTTCAAAATTCAATCCAAAATTATTCTTCAAATCAACACTTCGTTCTTCAATTGGTCCAATTACATATTTTTCTCAGTCCGTTGTTTTTATGCTGTTTGAAAATTAATTATTCATTTATAATTTTCTTCAAACCTGCCAACCAAGAATCTGTTTTAAAACGATTAGGCATTCATTAGATTTGTATCAAATACAAAAACAAAATTATTTTATATTGCAATAAACTACCTAAAATCGTAAAATATAATTAAAAAGTCAAAGCAGTGTCTAAAATGTCCGACCCCGGACGCCATAAATCAAATGGGCCCCCTAATCCCGGGTTAAAATTTTAGAAATGCTTAAGCAATTTTTTAAATTTTACCGTTGTTTTATAAAAGGACAACCATGATTGTACAATATTATAGATTTTTAGTAAAAAATAGTCAATTTCACATATTTTCTGCCTCGAACATAATTTTATCATAGCCGCTCAAACAACTACTACAAAATATGCAAATGCAGCAATGTCCTTGTTTAATTTTTGCCGTAAATTGCAATTTAAAAAAATTGTACAACGTCCGTAAATTTTTAAAGATTTAGATCTCGAATCATGCATATACGTCTGACGTTTAGAATTAATTTCGTAAACAACACACTTTTCCAAAATTAAAAGCTTTTAGATGCATTGGTTAAAAAGAAATACGAAAATGTATTTGCTTTGATTTGTTTGATGGGTTGAATGAAAATTGCATAATAATTTGAAATATCACAGAAGAACAGAGATGGGGAAGTTAGCCACCTCCACTAAAAGGGTAAATTAGCCACCATCCACCACT